>CABEEJ010011559.1:0-10660 GCA_901482245.1 Timema douglasi | reverse complement strand
TTTCTCCCTTGGTCAACAAAGTAAAAACTAACCAATAGACAGAGTCCTGGCGACACATTTTGTGAGAGCTAGCTTCTTATTGGTATTGTTCATTCACGGGAGGAGTTTACCTGGGAAAGGTCTTTTTTCTTGCCAATATCCTACTATATAATAGATTTCTGGTAGGGAAAAAAGTCCTTTCCCAGGTAAACTCCTACCGTGAACGAACTTATAAAGAAATGGCGTGTTCTGCCAAATACTGTGAACCTCCTCCCTTTTAACAGGAAGCAACGCAGTAGATATTTTAACAAGAAAGAAGGTATAAAAAAATATATTTTCGGGGTGTAGTCCTTTTCACCTCATTCTGAGAAACGTGTGTTTGTTCATGGATGAATCTTAAAAGGATACTCTACTTATATTACTTTAAAGAAAAATTACCTTCATCCATGACTTTTTACATAATTTAGATTAATCCAAATCAATACATTACAACCAAGTACATAAGATTATTTGTAATTCCAAACACCCCCAAAATACCCATTAGGAACCAAATTAGTAAGACTATTTTTTAAATATTTCCTGTTTTTGAAAAATTAGTCATCACTAAACTACCAATAAATGAGTTGAGTGTTTACTCCAAAACTAGTGCACGATGTTGTTAATGATACCTAACAATCCCCAGACATACATGATACACGAGTTTCTAGTGTATTTGTAAAACGTACTTCTGGGGCACCCTAACTGATGTCTTAGTCACGTATGAACACATATTTCTCGGTTTTCACAAAGAGAATGTAAGATAACCGACAACTTATCTTGACACGACAGCGAGCTGTTCTTCAACTCCCGATAGAAAAATTCGAAGCTATGAATGCTCATATCCTCGCACTTGACTCAACCACTCAATCTTACCTCATTGTTCCCTGGAATAAACTGAATTGATTTATAACAGTATTTTCCCGCACCACGCTGTAATGTAAGCTTTAACTGACAAAACAAAAACCTCGCTTGTAGGGTCCCAGTAAACTCCAACGTAAGTTTTAATTATTATAGCATAAGCCTCGTCAAAGGGTCCCAGTAAACTCCAACGTAAGTTTTAATTAGTATAGCACAAGCCTCGTCAAAGGGTCCCAGTAAACTCCAACGTAAGTTTTATTTGTTGTAGCAAAAGCCTCGTGTGTAGGGTCCCAGCAAACTCCAACGTAAGTTTTAATTAGTATAGCACAAGCCTCGTCAAAGAGTCCCAGTAAACTCCAACGTAAGTTTTAATTGTTGTAGCAAAAGCCTCGTGTGTAGGGTCCCAGCAAACTCCAAAGTAAGTTTTAATTGTTGTAGCAAAAGCCTCGTGTGTAGGGTCCCAGCAAACTCCAACGTAAGTTTTAATTGTTGTAGCAAAAGCCTCGTGTGTAGGGTTCCAGTAAACTCCAACGTAAGTTTAAATTGTTGTAGCAAAAGCCTCGTGTGTAGGGTCCCAGCAAACTCCAAAGTAAGTTTTAATTAGTATAGCACAAGCCTCGTCAAAGGGTCCCAGTAAACTCCAACGTAAGTTTTAATTGTTGTAGCAAAAGCCTCGTGTGTAGGGTTCCAGTAAATGCCAACGTAAGTTTTAATTGTTGTAGCAAAAGCCTCGTGTGTAGGGTTCCAGTAAACTCCAACGTAAGTTTTGATTGGTATAGCATAAGCCTGGTCAAAGGGTCCCAGTAAACTCCAACATAAGTTTTAATTGTTGTAGCATAAGCCTGGCCAAAGGGTCCCAGTAAACTCCAACGTAAGTTTTAATTGTTGTAGCAAAAGCCTCGTGTGTAGGGTTCCAGTAAACTCCAACGTAAGTTTTAATTGTTGTAGCAAAAGCCTCGTGTGTAGGGTCCCAGTAAACTCTAACGTAAGTTTTAATTGGTATAGCACAAGCCTCGTCAAAGGGTCCCAGTAAAATCCAACGTAAGTTTTAATTGTTGTAGCAAAAGCCTCGTGTGTAGGGTTCCAGTAAACTCCATCGTAAGTTTTAATTGTTGTAGCAAAAGCCTCGTGTGTAGGGTTCCAGTAAACTCCAACGTAAGTTTTAATTGTTGTAGCAAAAACCCTAAACCCCGATCCTCCCCCCTTCTAGTTCCTTCTGCGTAATGGACGACATCGCACTGCAAATGTCTATGCTGCCCGATCTAGGATCCAAATCACAACTCAATGTGGTCCAAGTAGACTAGGAGGAAGTTGAAAGTTCGGCCCGTGTTCGCCGCACAATTAAAACATAAATGCATTCCTCTATTATATTAAAAATAAGGGTGCACAGCAAAAAGAGAAGGCCTGTAGTTAATGGAAAAACACTTGACTACCAGAGTTTGATTTTATCCTTTTCAATATTATTATTAGCTCCGCATCTTACTATCCGTTCGGGTTATACGCACCTTTTCAATAGTTCATTGAAAAATTCCTTTCAGCTGATTTATACAAACCCAACCAAATCAAACAATGTTTAAAAACTCAACAAATTTGCAATAACTATTACTAAAAAGTATATTAAATAATCACAAAGTATGTAGCTTTATGTAAAATCACTTGAAATATATAAACATGTCAAAATATGTAAAAATATATAAAATGAAACTCAAATAATATTTTTTCATTTTATATATTATATTAATTCTAATATCGTGGGCTTGCTGGAAAAACTCAATAAGTTATTTTTTTCGTGTTTTTAGATTTTGGTACCATTATATATATTACTCTTCATTTTGGAACAACTCACTAAGTCAACAGAAACATTTTACTGTCAAGAAAATCTCAAAGTCATGTCAACTGATTTAGTGAGTTTTCTTTATCATTGTTTTGGTAAATAATTTAAAAGATGATAAAAAATCTTACTAACTACACAGTTGGTTAGTTAAATCTATCCTGTAAACACTTGCTCATTCGATATTATCAATGACAACAATAGTCAGGAAATAATATTTTCTTTCTGACGTATATAATTTAACCATCTATTAATCGGCTTCCGCCTAATAATGCCTGCTGTTATGCATGGACAGAACTAGACGGAAAAAGAGGAATTTCGGAAATAGGTTCATGCTTGCTACAAATATATATATGCCTTTAGCTATACATTGTACAGAACACATATATAGACATAATATCTATGGGGCGTGGCCACTCATACATGGAGGTGGTCAGGTGTACTCAGTTCATAGTGCAATAGAAAACGCCAAAAAGTATTTTCCAGTATATTCACCTCTTGATTGTCTGACATTTTTTAGAACAGCGAGATCAATGAGGAACAGAAATAAAAAGAGTGGACCTTATCAAGTCAAGGAATTGAAATTTACAAAAAAAAATTATCTAAAGAACCTGGCACCATTGAATGTTAGGAATATTACTGTTGATAGTGCTGGTAATAAAGTTTGCTGGTTAAAGGTAAAAGGCTTTCGTTTCTCAAAGGACTGCCCAAATATAATAAAATAAAGGTATGATTACGTTGGACAATATCAAGAAATCGATGTAAGGAAACGTAGCAGAAATTAACTAGATAGTGAATGCACTGTGAACAATCTTTATAAGTAACAACTTCATATAAGCAAGGAGAAGAAAGAATACCTATTCTCTGTGCCGAAAGAAAGTTATTCCAGAAATACACCATGCTTGGTATAGTCTATCCCAGATTGCAAAATGAATGAGAGGGTCTCAGAACCAGGAATTCTAGATTCTGAAAATGAAGAAGATGCTTGGATAAGTTTAGCTTTTAAACATGAACTTTGGAAACTCACTTTATTGTTTAGCGATTTTCAATGTTATTTTTTTAAACATATTTAAGTTTTAATTGTAAGTCAAATTAATTTTATTTCCTATTTCGACATTTAAAATAGTAGGCATTATGTCAAGTACCATGAGAGAGTATTTTTTAAAGTGATTAATTAGTACAGTAATATTAATTTTCTAATTGAATGACTGTCAAAAAGCCTTTTTATTTTTGAAATTCAACAAACTGATTTTATGTAATGAACACGAGAAAATTGTGTTCCTTTTGTTGGTTTTCTAATTGTACTCCCATTTTAATGCCATCTATTCGACATTTGAATAAGTAAAGATTGAAATGTATTTTTAAGTGGATATAATGTGTTCATATCAGTAATAAATCTTGAGTTATGATTCAAGACCTTTAAAAACAAATGCATTTCAATGATTATTAAAATAAATAGTTCAACCAGTAGTTATCATGATTATAAAATAATGACTGTCACTCAATAAACCTTCTATAACAAATATTTTTAATCAGGAAAATCTCACTAGGTCATAATCAGATCACTAAGTCAACCTTTAATAATATATTTTCTTATCAGTGAAAACTCACTAAGTCAAGTGAAAGTAATGAATTAATTAAATTGAATGAACACAGTAGATTATGAAAAAAATTGTTGACACTTAGTGTTTTAAAGTATTTCCAGATTATTACGAAAAAAAAGTTGTTTAAATTTTGTTTATGATTTTCGAAAAAAAAATAAAAAAATAACTTAATGAGCTTCTCCATCAAGCCCCCGATATGGTGATTCGTGGAGATTTATATTTTATTGTGGTATGTTCCTGTGATCTGGTGCAATAAAAAACAAACGTGTTATTCAACTTCAACTAGAGCGCGCATCTCCAAAATATGTTCAACAGTAACGCTTTATAATAAAAGCTATGACAAAATGTGTATTTTTTATAAAATGGGGGAAGACTTAACCCGAGTCCAAAGCTACAATAAAAACATTTAAATCAGTCCTAGAAGTGTATAATGTAAAAAAAAGGTCTTCCATTGGTCGTTCTATTGGTGGAGGGTAGCCACCCTTAAAAATCTCTTCCCAACCAAATATAAATGTATTTTTAAGTGGATATAATGTGTTCATATCAGTAATAAATCTTGAGTTATGATTCAAGACCTTTAAAAACAAATGCATTTCAATGATTATTAAAATAAATAGTTCAACCAGTAGTTATCATGATTATAAAATAATGACTGTCACTCAATAAACCTTCTATAACAAATATTTTTAATCAGGAAAATCTCACTAGGTCATAATCAGATCACTAAGTCAACCTTTAATAATATATTTTCTTATCAGTGAAAACTCACTAAGTCAAGTGAAAGTAATGAATTAATTAAATTGAATGAACACAGTAGATTATGAAAAAAATTGTTGACACTTAGTGTTTTAAAGTATTTCCAGATTATTACGAAAAAAAAGTTGTTTAAATTTTGTTTATGATTTTCGAAAAAAAAATAAAAAAATAACTTAATGAGCTTCTCCATCAAGCCCCCGATATGGTGATTCGTGGAGATTTATATTTTATTGTGGTATGTTCCTGTGATCTGGTGCAATAAAAAACAAACGTGTTATTCAACTTCAACTAGAGCGCGCATCTCCAAAATATGTTCAACAGTAACGCTTTATAATAAAAGCTATGACAAAATGTGTATTTTTTATAAAATGGGGGAAGACTTAACCCGAGTCCAAAGCTACAATAAAAACATTTAAATCAGTCCTAGAAGTGTATAATGTAAAAAAAAGGTCTTCCATTGGTCGTTCTATTGGTGGAGGGTAGCCACCCTTAAAAATCTCTTCCCAACCAAATACCCCACCCCCCACCCCACATTAGAAAATTAAATCATACTTACGTGCTTGGCTCACACCGTTTTGAGAGTAGCTCCTGAATATACCGTGTACTTTAATCAAATGGTGAATATATTAATAGAGGCTATACTTTTATTTTTACGCATTTATCTTAACTCTAGAATCGTTACTTGTTGAATGGCCTAACACCCAAACTATTTCCGTATTTTCAGTGCTACCAAGATCGTGCTTAATATTTAGGTACATTTTAATGGCTCCCAGGAATATAATGACTCAACACTATTTATTGATTAACAGTTTTTATGTATCATAATTTAACAAGTAACTTATACTCAATCAATACGGATAATAGGGCACAGGTCTCAAAGAAATATAAAAAAACACTTATATTTACCCCTTCAACAACTGTTTAAATCTCTTTCCTTTTTGGTTTGACTTGGTCGTAATATATTTATGGTATTTATGGTATTATATTTTTACAACTTGGACTTGCATGTTTTGTTTGGCTTCTCACGGCGTACCAGCTGAAAGAAGTGTACGTACCACGGTTTGGGAACCGCTGCTCTAGACAATGGAGCCGAACATTTAGCGCGTCCTCTTACTAAGCCAATTGTTTAGTTCCCGTTGGTGGACTAATATTTATCATATTTTGATCAATTTACAGCCTCGAGGTGCATAAATAAATTTCCAATTGATTTTAAAAATCTAGAGAAATAAGCAACAGGCATAAAATAATTATGTTTTCATTAAACGCAGATTTAAAACTGTTTCAATTTACTGGAAAAATAAAACAGTTTTCTAAGTAGAGTATATTAGAAATAGGAACAAAGCTTATTCAATGTAGCCTTTTTTCAAACATTTTGTGAGCTTAAAACTTCAGGTACTGGTGGCCGACCGGTCTCTGCTTTGTATTTCAGAATACAGAAAACCAATCGACCAAAATAATGACACCTCCCAAAAATCCCATCAAAGTACTGTTGTCTTCATTCTTCACTTTACAACAGACAAATTGGGATGAGTGATTTTTTTAAATAATTATTTTTCAACTTTATTGAATATTTTCAGAAATAATTATAGAAAGGTTCCCCTGTTTTGTATTGAATATGACAGTTACAGCGCTGTGACGTCTGGCTCGAGCTGTATTACCTAAATTACGCGTTATCCGCGGAGTGAGACGGACTCTTCACCAGCATGGGTACAACAGTGTGACGTAGTTTCCGTCTAGAAGATCCCCAATTAGGAAAATCATGCGTAGGTAAGACGCAACACTGTTAAGTTTATATTGCCTCTAATTATAGCTTTAATTATAAGAAATTCAATTTGAGGCTGCCATCTTTCTTAGTAGTTTTACTCGTAGCTTTCAGTGATCTAAACTTCCTAGTTCCCGACATTCATTGAAGAAGCCACTATTGGACAAATCTGCACCTAGCACGTCCCCCGGTTTGTCGTGTCCTGAGACTGGTTGACTTGGCTCCATTTCAACTCTATTTGGGGCGGAAGTTGTCGATAAGCTTACGACGGAAGATATCGTAACGCAGGCACGACCGACCCGGGGGTCACCGTGTGAACCATCAGTTCTTTTAAGAATATTGGAATACGTTGCGGACCAAACAAGTAGGAAAAGGCACACGGAATATTCAAGGTTTTAAATATTAAGAATAGAATAACATATGCACTTATTAAGCTCAACTAAACTGTCAAAGTACACAGGTTTATAGGAATAATTAACAGGTTTTAGATTTAACAATACATGTTATTTCTAATAATGTTCGTGTTTGTTTGGTAAGGAGTAATAATAATTAATAGTAAGGTTATATCTTCTTGTTTATTATTGTTACTCCCTCCTCCTTATTTTATATGTTTTAGTTTTTCTTCTATGACGACATGTTTCGGCGATTTTTCATCACCTTCAAGTCTGAGTAAAACCAATGTTATTTCAAATTATGGTATAAAAATATGTAATAAAAGTATGAATTTAAAATTTAAACGTTAGAAATTGAGATAGTTAAGAGAAATTATAATGTGATATACGAAATATTAAATAGATAATCATTTAAATTGACAAGCTTATAAATACCCTATTTGTATTAAAGATGATTGATTTTGATTGATACTTTTGGAGAGTTTGTGAAGTTGTAAGGGTATATATGGAATAATTTTAGTGAGATGATCAACAATATGTATAAAGTTACCAATGAGAAGAAATAAAATTAAACAATTGATAAAATTGATAGTATAGCTAATGGGACATAGAATGTTTTATATGATGAGTAAATCGAGATAGATATATATTATTGTGATAATATTATAAGATGAAACAGATGAATTTACAGTGTTAATATTCTTTATTATGGTTCGAATTAATTTAAGTTGGGATGGAGGGATAGCAATTGTTGTTTGAAAAGGGATTATTTTTTTAATTTGACATGTTGAGGCAGCTTTCTAATTGTTTCAATGAGGGACTGATTTTCAAAATATGTTTGCGCATTCGAAATGGTGTCGTTGTAAGTAATTGCTGTCTGGATGTGTAGGTCCAATTACGTCCATTTTGAAGCATTTCGAAGAGGTTTGTAATAGTTTCTTACATTTATTGATTGGTGTTGGTTGATGTCCGGAAAGTTCTAGATGTTCGGCGAATTTTGATTTACATCATATATAGTATTTAAAATCACTAATGTGTTCAGCGTATCGAGTTGAAGGCTTCTTCCGGTCAAGCCAGTGTGTACAGCGTTACATTCACGTGTCAACTTGTAGATACCACTTTTGGAAAATTGATCAATTTGTGGAGTTGAGATTATAGCTGTTGGAATGCATTTGAATGTTTAGTTGGTTACGAAAGAAAGTATTATGTTCTGTTTTTTGAAACAGAATTGAGATGTTTCCAAAAAACAGTTTTTAAAGTTTCAAATTTTATTATTATTATTATTATTATTATTATTATCATCATCACAGCGTCTTACTGGAGGACCTACAGCTTAACGTGGTATCCGAACCACGGTGGAGGCCTGGAATTCCATACACTCGCAAGTTGTGATTAATACACGTCTTGCCAGAGGGGGAGGAATCAGATAAATCTGTGCCAGGACCGAGGGGTTGTGGAGCCAAATAAAAGGGTGTTAATTATAATTCGCACATCCCTCCCTCTAATTATGTTGGATACATCGCTGTATTTTTTTTTTATCCCTACCTGTCTGGATTATACGCCAACAGCACTTTACATTTTGGCAGGGTTTTTATTACCCCTTTACATATTCAACTGTCTACTGGATATTTCTTGGTCACTTGGTTTGGTAATCGACTAACGTAATACAATTTAACTTCTGACCAGTCTGATAAGTGTATTGTATTGTCACACAATAAACTAATAAAAAAACGAGATTGGGGAAGTTTGAATGAATACGGACTAATCACGTGCCTTAATGAAAGAGCTTTAAAATCTGTCAGCCGGTTCGAGTAAGATAGCGGAGAAAATAATGCTGTGAAGAGCGACATAGATCCTACCTCCTTGAGGGGTTGTAACCTTTAGAGGCCTCTAACGTTGAACACAGGGCTCACTCGGTTTTAAAAAGTAGTGGGGGAAGCTCTTTAAACATGTGTAAATATGAAAAGAATCTGACGTGTGAAGATTATTCCAAGCACTGCAACATCCTCAAGGTGAGACCAGCAGCGCACCGACAGCAGACTGGCAACTAAACCGACCGCCACATACTGGCGTGTGTGGTCACTCATGCTCTCCAATGTGTCTTAACATTTGTCGACGTGTGTATCTCCAACCCTAGAGCTCTAAACATTTTCAAATGTAACATTAAAGAAAAATATTTTTTTAAGGATTTGAGTCTTGAATCAAAATTTTCTCAAATCTTCGAATATCGAATGTCCTTAATGGTTCTAAGGCCTCGATTAAATCAAGCATTAGAAGGTCCCATTGACTATGATATATTATTGTAAATATATAACTTACTTGTATAAAATAAAATCGAATTAAATAGATCGGGGTATTATGGGGTCAGTAAACATTTAAGATCTATAGACAAGTTCTATGGAGATTAAAAAAATATACGGATCATGACTCTCCAACAAGACAATATAGCAAACTATTTGTTGGAGGCTTGAACGCCTAAATCGGGAAACAAACTATAGGATCAGATAGTTTGTATAGTATCACCAGTTTACCCGAGCGAGATTTAAACCTCGATCTCCCGTCTTCAACAATCTAGCTCAACATGAAACCAGCGCATGAGCTAACTACGCCACCGAGACGAGGCTCCATCCTACAAAAAGGGAGCTAAAATTAAAACTAGAAACTTCAGAGGCATATCTCTTCCTGACGTTTACTATAATTAATATCCTGTCATTGTTAGTGTTGAAGATAGTCAAAATCTATAGCACAGATATCATTGTTGATTATCAATGTGGATTCAAAACAAACGTACAAATAAACTGAGCCAAACATCCACCATAAGACTCATTATGAATCTAACAGGACATCTACAATTCCTCGAGTTGTTTGTAGATTGTAGTCGAGCTCATGAGAGTGTGAATAAAGAAGGTCTGTGGGAATTACTAGCACCAATTATTATCAGACCACGAGAGTATGAGAACTTAATACAAACAGCACTGTTCACAAAGTTCATTTTATAGTTGAACTTTCAACAACTTTTGAAGCCAGGTCGTGCCTTTTCCCTATCACCGACTCTGTCCAACTTTACTTTTGTGAAGATCAAAGGAGATGTAACATATAATGGCGGTATGAAGCTCATGAAGGGGGGAATTATTGTTAAGCGAGAGAAAACAAAATACCTGTGTATATCGAGAATTAACTGGGATTCAGCTGTCCTTCTTGTCCAGCTCTCCTTCTGGCAATTATATAACTTTAAATATGTTGCAGTCAACATCAATAACAGCAACATTATGGGCCAAGAGAAAAGGCACAAAATGGACAGTGGTAATGGGTATAACAATAGTCTCATAGAATTATTAATATTAAACCTGCTCTCAAGAAGTTCCAAGGGAGCATACTTTAGCTATCTACTGCCAATAAATATGGCTGTAAAACTTGGGAAACAGCGCAGGGAGATGAC
>CABEEJ010011558.1:0-10670 GCA_901482245.1 Timema douglasi | reverse complement strand
GATTCCACGTTAAACTGTAGGTCCTTCATTTCATCTCACAATCACCCTCCCATTACACATTAGCGTAAGTGCGTATAACCCGAACGAGTAGTAAGACGCGGTGCTAATAATAATAATAATAATAATAATGATACATGTCTAAAAAATACTAGGGTAATAAACGGATTACTAAAGATATGTCGAGGGGGTCTTTTATTAACTTTTGTCGGTCAGGGTGCATGTTGTCTATTTCGTCAGTGACATGTGACCGTGACGTATAGGACGTCGGGTTAACAATGACTGCATGTCTGATGTAATGACTCATGGGTTCGAGTTTAGGGGATAGGAATTGTCTTGTATTTCCTAATATAAATACAAGACGGACTTTTATGTGTACCGCCGTGGAGGGAGGTCTACTAGTTGATCGGTTACGCGTTATAACAGTATCCAGTTATGTCAAACGAACGCGGTCGAAATCCAACTCGACGACGTGAATCCTGCACCTCTGTTAATAAAATTCTTTACCTCAAACATCGCGTGTAGCGTTGTTAAAATTAACACCTCGTTTACAAGGTCTACCAACGCCTCCATGATTTCACACATACCCGAACATCAAACCACCACCGTTACATTACATATATTTATTTTCTGTGAGCCTTCATTGGTTAGCACGCAAGATGATTTAGGCTGTATCGCTGGTGACAGGGAGATATGGGTTCAAACCCCAGTCGAGAGTACTGGGGGATGTCTTCTTTATTGTTTACACTTCTCCTTCCAAATAAATGCGTTTACATTTAATCTTAATTATACTTTCTTCATTCCGTAATTATATACGTTTATACCGTATGGGTTGTGAGACATTCTGTCAAAATACAGTCCCTAAGAGACGTAGAATATGTTAAAGAAAATTCCGTATGTTTTATGATGCAGCGCTGAACATAAACTCACAGTGTTTTCGAAAGGGCGATAACAAAAGGGAAGATGTTTGATAACCAAGAGAATTATGATATCAAAGAAATTTTGACTTGAACAATTGAAAGAAGTATGAATTATTTTATATATCTATTTTTTTAATCACCGCGTCTCACTACTTGTTTGAGTTGTTTGCATATATGGTAATTACTATGATGAGGTAAGGTTGAAGAAGGAAGTTTTTCAGAGGTAGTCTACCCGCATTTTCTTAAAATAAGAGTGGGAAACTACTTATGAAAAATCACCCTCAGTAGGCCTGTCCGGGTTTTGAATCCCTTTCTCCCCACCATTAGCAGGCCAGTATATTAAAAGATTGGCGCCTTAGACCATTTGGCCAGTGAAGTGGGTTGTGGAATAAAAATAGAGAAAAAGGGCAAAAACAATTAAAATATTATGAACAATAAAATGAGAAAATCAAAGAAACATGAATAAAAATAAATACAAGATATACATAAAATATGTGCTTTACGAGAATGTATGTATAAAATTGGGAATAAAGCAGATTTGATACCAGAATAAAGCATGTGTTAAGTTTTTGTTTACTAAGAATGGTGTACACAAACTTACAAGACAGGCTGTATCATTTCCATAATGCAAGTGTGATTTGCCGGGTGGCTTAAATTAATTTCAAGGGGGGAAATAATTAAAGTGCCTAAAAGCCTGCGTGATCTCTATTTAATATTAATGGCCGAGATAGCGGTGAAATGGGTGTGTAACGTTTCGTAAAGGGTATGTAGCGAACCCCTGGACTGCAAAGAGCGAGCGAATAAGCGAATAATAGCCGGTGAAAAAGAGAGAATTTAGTTGACTTCAACTCTACTACTTGTCGGGTGCTAATTTTGACATACACACGTGCAGATCTGGGACTTACCACCACTGTATCTCTATTTTTTATGTTTCAGAATTTTGTTAGTGCTTTACAATCCGTATGTACTATAATCGAATAGTATTAGAAAATATAATTTTATTTATATCATCCCGTCTTACTACCTGTTAAGGTATCATAATCACTCTAATGAAGAAGGGATGAAAACAAAATCATTTTATAGGTAATATATCCGCTTTTAGGGAAAGCTACCTCAGTAGACCCGACTGAGATTCCAACCCTTATCTCCCTGTTACCTGTAAGCCAGTTTAAGACGATATTGACGCCTTAGACTATTCGGCCACTGAACCGGGCTATTAGATAGTTGTAATTTTATATTTGAGCACGTATTTTAGTGGAGGGAGATTAGGAAACTATTTAGGAAAAATCACATTTAATTCATCTTGTGTCAGGATTCAAACTATGACCTCACCAAAAATTGTAAACCAGACTAAATCGGCTTTACATTTAGGGCATATACCACGTGCCAACAATAGAGGGTGGGGGAAACTTAATTTAGTTTTACACTGAAAAAAATTGTCCAAACTGGACAAATGTGTTTGTGCAAGGTCTCTAATTTCTATCGAATGTGTTTCATAATGTACCGTAACTAATAAGACGATAATTTGGTTTTTCATCAGTTAGCCCTTCTATCATAATATAAGGATTGAAATTTAAGTTAATTAAGATTTATTTATTAGGCTTACATTACCTTTAAAACTCCAACTTCCTTTTATACCTATTCAGTGAATTTAATGAATGTATGATAAGCCGAATGGGCACTTATATGGAGAGGAAAAATAAATAAATAGGGTTTTGTCTATGGATGACTAAACAGTACGCTAAAGGAGGAGGTAGAGAACAATGCGCATTGTCGATCTAAGTTCACTTTCGAAAGGAATGGACCTGTCATAAGATAAACACCTAATAACAATAAAGATTATAACACCAAAAATGCTTAATGAATAGGTACTTACATTATAGTTGATATATAGTTGTAGAAAAAAACGAAACCATTGACCTGTTAGGGTATAATACCTAGTATACTATGTATAAATTAGGAAAAAGTTGTTTTAAATAGATAACGTCCCTCTCCGTGGTTTATATCTGAGTCATGACTCAGATTAAGGAAAGCTTGATCGACTTCTGGTTGTTCCGACTAATATATTTAGTATTTATATATGTTTCATCCTAATCTAATAGAAAATATCTCAAAATTATGTTCGTATGTTTGTAAACATGTTTTGTTATATGTTTGTAAAAGTGTACTTAATTTACCCCCATCAAATAAATTAGCTCATTAATTATTAAATAAAACATCAAAGCTATGCAAGATAGAAAATCCTTCCCCGGCACCTATTATTTAGTATGTTGACGAAATTATTAGTACTCTTAGCCCATGCCTACTCTCTGTTATAAATAAGTTATTGTCCTCATATGTGGGCATGTGGACAGGGACGATAGTCTCATATAGTCTAATTTACCGATACTGTTGAGATTATGGTTTAAAATTAAGTAAAATGTAAAGAAATTTTACATTTAACAAATCTCCCCTTTTTCTTCAAAGAAAATGAGGAAATTTTATCTTTAAATAGTACCTTCCTCATTCTAACCGCAAAACTGTTTAAATGCGGGTGTCTCAGAAGATTAATAATACGCAATGGAAGGGGGGAAATTTCTATATTTTACTATCACAAAGTGAAAGAAAGAATAACAGTCACCATCTAAAGAGCAATGAAAAAATACTGTGTTATGGCACATGAAACAACCTCACCATGAATACAAAATAGTGGTTTTAATTTCATTTTTTAAAACATTTAAAGGAATGTCTTCCGTTCATTGTTGGTGGTGATATTTAAAAGAAATAAAATTCTGTTTCTTCTTTTAAAAAGAAAGACATAAAAAGTGTGTTCATTAATTTAAGCAACGTCCGTTTCACCATTACGTAAGTTGTCTTCCGTTCGGTAGAAGGAATGAAATATTTATTGTAAATAGTTATTGATTAAACAGCCTTAAGATAAGTATAAATAAGATAAGTACTCCGCATAATCCAAATATTTTATGCTATCATATATTATACACATGATAAATAAGCGGATTATTTAATTAAATCAATCCTTTTTTTTTATTTTATGTGTTTCGTTGTTCTTAGCTATAAGGAATTCTTAATAGAAAACATGGACAAAATTGGCGGGTAAAAACTCATCTCACGTAAATTGTCCCATTTTACCCAACTTCTTGCTGTCACTCCCTATGACCTGCAATTGCATCACAACTAGACACGAGTGGCTGCAGCAACACACACCAGCAAACTTAGTTACGAAACTACAGTTCGGTCAAATTCCGCTAGTGGGCGTGATTGCTAAACAAACCAGCAACCAGCTTCGAGAACTTTCGAGGCTATTTACTAGAACTAGCTGGAATATCATGGGATATAACCCTTCTAGAGACTTGAAGCTCCATATCGTCTCACCCTAGCATGATGTGCGTGGTGCAGATAGTTTATCAGGTGTTTCCCCTTCCACATCATATTCCCCTTAACTCCCTTTTCCTATTCGCCTACCATCCTTCTTGCTGGGGCGAGCCATATATAATGATACTAGAGTGGCCTTTAGCTTCACTCTTGGGGAGCTTTCAACTACAGTAGCCTCATGGCTTCTATGGTGCTGACTGACAGCTCACAGCTGACTTCAGACAGTCAACAGTTAGATATATACCTAAATTTTGACTATCGGAAGTGACAGCTGCTAAACACATGTTTTTGCAGATCATATGGTTCGGCGTAGGGATACATAATTTGGTCTGGTAACTTTAAAAAGCTTTTAGCTGTCAGCTGTCAGCTGTCAGTCAGCACCAAATAAGCCATGGGGTTACTGTAGTAAGAGGTTCTAGCATTTGAGCTACAACTTTCATTAAAATGTTAGCACAACACTTATTTTCTGCATATAATTTAATATTTTTCAAAATTCATTCCCATTCATAAAACTTTAACTCTCGTAATATAAAATGGGCAATATTTTTTGGACCTCGACCGACTTTTACATTTATCAAAGGTTCCGCGATCACCCTTAGTTTCTCCACTCTACTTTATATTCTTTATTTGTTCTATACATCTTGCATTTATTGCTTTATTTCAATATTTTCTCTAATACGCATATTTCTACCTTTATATAAAACAAATACAATAAATAAAACTTTAACACCGTTTACCTTGAAATGTAGAAATCTTACCTTGACGGATTACACTATTTCCCTTTCTTTTAGGCTGTACCATAGTTGAGAGTAATGAAAGGTAGGCTTGTCTTTCCATGACGATGTAGTTTTCTTGTGCAACCAACTAAAAAATGCTACGGGATTGATCGGTAGACCCATGCCTCCCACTATGAAAGAACTAACCCCCATAATTCATTAACAGTAAAGTTAATTTACAGTAAATTTTACATTACGACAGTCCCAAACACAATTGTATTTCCTTACTTGTATGACTTACGGGATCTGTAGACACAATGGATACCTATATTAAATATCTTTGTGGGTTCCCTCCAGATTCTATTCAATGTCTTATAGCTTTGTTTGCGATCACTCTTAATTACTTAGCCCCGGGAATAGATACCTAGTTGTTAACGTGTAAGGGGAAATACAACTAGCAAGTTTTACTGCAAAGGAAAATTCAATTACTCCATATTTAGCTTTGTGATATTAAAAATAAAATGAAAACCATAAAATTAGATATCTCTGTTCAAAGCAATTATACCACATCCCAATTGTCTTCCTTTGTGATCAGCGTCTTACTAACCATCCACTCCATCCACCCTAGTTCCTAGGCACAAGTATCTCCACAATTACACAATTAAGGTAAATAAATTATTTTGGAATATTTTTCATTTAAAAAAAATAGTTAAACAACGCTTCACATTTAAAATAAATTATAGACTAGCTTTTCTAAAGAAAAAAAGTTGTGTTATGCAGTCAGTCACACTAGTACATTATATGTATGTTTGTAGAAGTCAAAAATTATACGTTTCTACACAGAGGAAGTATCGTAATCGTTAAATAATTGCTAACTGTAGATTATGAAATTATTGACGTTTGTGCACTAGAAAATAAAATGTACCTTCTTCATGTCTGTGTTTACACTGTTTTTTCACCGAATTTAAATACACATGCAGGTTATACTCATAGGTACTAGCTATGATAATGTTTTAGGATGAATAAGATGTAATTTAGAGGAACTTTACCTGTATTTAATTGGAGGGAGAGCGGGAAATCATTTTAAAAAAACCAACCTCATTACATCTGACAGATTTGAAACTCTACCTCCCCATCACCCTTGGTCCAATCTATTGAGAAAATGTCACTTTGTGCCACAAGACCACCAAAGCTGGTTGCTAGTATCAGGATTTACAGACAAAACGATTCAATTGTGTTTTTTTTAAATATGATATTTAAATGTTATATGGTCATCTATTGATCAAGTGATTATTTTTATTTTAGCTTTAAAATGACGGTCAATCTAGTTATGATAAATTTTTAGAAAGTGGATATAGAAGNGGTATTTTAAAAATATAAATAAGGATGTTTGTTGGAACGCTAGTTTACTAATAATTGATTCGGGAATATTTGGATATTTTCGGAAATTACCTTCACGATGTTGTTCAAATTTAATACTTGGGTAGTCCTACACCTTAGCTAAGTTGGTAGTATGTCTGTCGTCTAAGTCATGGGTCCCAGATTAGAATCCCAGGTTCGATTCCCGGCCTGGCTGAAAAATGTATCACTGGTGAAATGTGGGTTTTTACCCTTTCAGAGTGATGAATTAACGGTTGGTGGCTGGATGTTATGTCTGTTGTGTACCTTAAATACCTTAAATAAATGTAACAAATTAAATACCAGCTGGGTATATTATATAGTGTTGTATATAGTGTTTTTTTAAAGATAAATTCGTTTGAGAGTAGTTTATTGAGTACCGAATTTCTTAAATTTAAATTTATAAAGGTGCTATTTATCACGATATTTTTAGCCCATTAATTTGTTAAATAAATTGTGAATGAAAAATTCTCTCCCGGTATTTAAGGCGTATATAGAAGTGATCATTTTTGAAGTTAAGGTCATTTGATCTGTGATCGGAAATAACGAAGCATGAGTGATACGTGGTTCATGCAAGGTCACATCTAGGAGGCTGTGCAAGAACTGCTCCTTGTGGAGTGTGGGAAATCACCCCGGGCAAGACTGGTTCCGGTTAGGAAGGGGGCCTCCCGAAACCCGTTTTGAGTGATACACAGACCAAGATAAATCAACTACCAGCTTCGGTGAAGCACAGGATAAGAAAGATTTCTCCACCTGACACGGTAAAATAGAGACAAGCTTAAAACAACGGTGTAAAATAAATTATTGTTTCATATTATGATATGTTAGTTGGATATGGAATGAGGCTGACGTACTTTTTTTGTTTATTTATAAGTCTTAGAAAATAAGTAGCTTATGTGGGGGTAAGAATAGGTCAACGTAGACATAATTTTAAGAATACATAATATTACCATGGGTTCATAACTTAACCTAAAAAAAAAAGGAAGAATATAAACGTGTTCACGTGAAGAGCTCTCAACCAATCAAAATACCTCACCGTTATCCGCTCTGAAAGCTCGGTGCAAGTTGAGATATTTTGTAGCCTTGTCTGCTCTGTACCGCGGTGGTCTAATTGTAATAAACGTTATCCAATAGTATAATAAAATAAGTTACGAGGCATATAAACCAACAAGGGATGTAAGAATCATTGTTAAAAATAAATAAAATAGTATTAGCATGCACTGTGTCAATTGTGTTGACTGTTGAAGAAAACTAAATATACACATATATGGATGAATGCATTTAGACAGTTCTCAGATTAAAATTTATAGAAAAAAACAGGTGGAAGCCAACATTACAACAATCGTGGATTATGGTGAAACTCCCCAACAGGAAATGCCATGGAAGTATTGAATCCATATTGAAGTTATTTTAACTACAATACTTTTAAAAAATATATCATTACAGGTTTTTGGTGATACACATTTTATTAGAACAATAAACTACTATACAAGTTTAGGCGCGTTGAGAAAGAAGAAATACAAAACTACATTACTAGTAATTCTGTGAACAATATGTATCGATTCCACTATTAAAAATAATTAGAATTACTCCACACTATGTTAAGAACTATGTCATATTATTATTGTTACTATAGTTTTAAGAATTATATGTTTAAATATCTCCTATAATTTTTACTTGTAGTTGAAGTGGATATTTTTTCTCTTGATGATCAATTTAAACAGGAAGCCAATTAATACTATATTCTAAAGTATATTATATTCGTAGAGAATAATATTGTTGTTTACTTGGTTTAAGGCATCAGTCTCTCAATATGTGTCATAATTAAATAAAAAAACCTACGTACTCCATCGATTGCTTAGAATTTTAAATTCAAATCACTTGAGATGGGCTAATAAACGCAAAACATTTAGATTGGCGGTCATATTGAAATGGCTAATATTGAGAACCAATGTATTGTACATACTTCGTTTAGCCTATTGTTTTGAACCCTTAACTATTGTCTTGGAACGATAGTGTATTATTTGTGTTGCGGCGACAAATCAATAACAATCATGGATAATTATCTACAATATATGTTCATTGACTCGAAAACCAAACTTTTATATGATTAACTCATTCTATCTTGGAGTCACAAAGCATTGTATATCAACACATCATATTTCTACGATTGTGTAACCCAAGTTTTCAACGACTTAGGGTCAATTATTGGAGATATACCATTTTTATTCCCAAGGTTAGAAAAAGTTACATTGAGTCGCGTGGCTCTATCCCCTCCATAACATCCTGTACCCCCCCACCCTTTTACACTTCCTTTCAACAGCCACGCGTTCCTGTAGTCACACTTCAGTGCACGCACACCCGGTTTTTGGCTTCAGGGGTTTCCTGTTCGAATCAGAACTGCTTCTATTTATTTAGTTTATCTTTCCTCTTAAATGTTATAGGTGTATTCTTGAGTGAAGGTTTGCTGCAATTAGTGACTTTTAATGTATTTTCGTCGGTGACCTGGCGGTCTAGGGGTAAGGTGTCATATTTCTGTGCTGAGGGTCCGGGGTTCAATCCTCGGTCGCAGCAAAGATTTATCTGATAACCAAACTCTTCCTTCACCTCTGACAAGACATCTTGTGAATGTGGGGAATGCCAGGCCTCCACCGTGGTTCGGATTCCATGTTAAACTGTAGGTCCTCCATTTCATCTCACAATCAACCTACCATTACACATTAGTGTAAGTGCGTATAACCCGAACGGGTAGTAAGACGCGGTGCTAATAATAATAATAATAATAAGCGTATTTTCATGTTATAGTGGGGTTAACCTTACTGCGGGTTTGGGATAACCGCAATGTAAGCTAAGCTAAGCACAAAGATTAATAAAGGTGTTCTTTAGAGGAAATTTTCCACAAGATGTCAGATGAGCGGATAAAACCTTTTTTAAAAAAATATGGAAAATTTTCTCTGATGTACCTCTCCGGGATTAGAAACAACCTCCAAATCAGTGTTAAACCATACAATGAAAGTCTAATGCATTTGTCAGCATTCCCCCGTGCGGTTGCTTTTTTTTTTTATCAGCCTCAATTAAGTTTGATTTAAATGTTTCAATAAAATCACAATTTCCACCACGTCTTACTGCCTGTCCGCCTATATTCGAATTTAACAATGTTAATTAAGTTTAGCTTTGAAATAATGTACCCGAATTTACGCAAAGAGAATATGTGCTAACATTTAGGAAAACCCACCCTCCGAACAATCATATGGAATTTTATTTCATTTCACCGAAAAATAAGACTTGACGAAGCTGACGTTTTGCAAGCGTGACCACAAAAGCAGGATGTTTCGATAGTTTTTTTTTATAAAAGAAATACCATAAACTGTTGTGAAAAAAAGAAGTGATGTTTGAAATATACTAGCATTACTAATTTACAGGTTTGAAATAATATACATTAATGTGATTACAGAGTACTTTATAACACGACACGTAGATTATTTAGGAAATGACGTTATAAAAAGTATTTGTTAACAACCACTTGCATAAGAGAAACGCTCCAACGCCCAAACTCTCGACCAATGAGAGGCAAGAGAACAAGGAACAATTTCCTGCCCAGCAGCACTTCAATGTTTAACAACTATTCCCTAAAGTGAATTCTTGGTTAAGTACCATCGACGAGAATTTAGAGTTGTTATTTCAACAAACCTTAAGAAGGGTTCACACTTAAATGATATCATCGAAACGCATTCCCGTCTGGGTCAGTATTAGAGTGGGAGACGATACACGCCGGAACGGTTGACACCAAATTTTATAAGAGTCTAACCTCTTTCCGTCAAGACTATTAATGCGACCCATAATTTGTGTGCTGTAGCGGTGGGAACCAGTAAAAATGGATCCGCGACAGTGTGTATGTAGTACGTCCAGACACGCAGCCTCACAACCATCGTACTACGAGTATACTCGTATCGCTATCACGATCACGTCTGTGATGAATGTTCCCGTCCAAACCAACGCGTTCAAGATAATCATCCGTGATACGATACGAGAATCTGTAACAAGTGTGGACTCGGCTTTATACACTAAGATAAAAGTAAGTGGCCTGACTAATCAATCAAAATTATCTACCAAAACAAGTGTTATTACATATATGAAACGTATACAGTTAAATGTGCAGTGGAAAACTAACTGAACTGAAAAATTATATATATATATATATATATACTAGCAGCCCAACCCGGCTTCGCACGGGCATAATAATATAATAAAAGAAAATACACAATGT
>CABEEJ010011555.1:0-10677 GCA_901482245.1 Timema douglasi | reverse complement strand
AAGCTGCCTTGATCTGTGTGACGTCATCATTGCATGTGATGTCGCAACACTTCCCCCTGGGTTTTCCCTGATATCTCATACCTGTCGCCAGTTTGGCGGCATGACAAGAGAAGTAGAGACATGCATATATTGTTACCTTGAAACAGTGAGCTAGTACATGGGGTCATTGGCCCTGGAAAATCTTCCCCCATCTCCCCTTCTATGTGGCAATGGGTTTTATTGATGACTCACACCTGGCGCCAGTTTGGAGGATCGACAATACAGTAATAGATCACGACCTTGAATGATGTCGCAACACTCTCCATCTATGTGGCAATGGGTTTTCCCTGATGACTGGTGCCAGTTTGGCGGGGTTGACAAGACAAGTCGAGATAAGAATAATGGAAGCATTGACACCGCTCTTATCATACACAATTAAGGGCTTCTCTCTTTAGATGGAAACGTCACAGTGATTTATAATTCTCAGTTAGGGGCCACTATCCCTCACAAAAGTATACTAAAATTGGCTGATTGGTATCTACCGTCGACATGTGGGGATTTATTAGTTTAGCGGCTCAACAACTTGAGACGCGTATATGGTTACACTACGTGTAAGAGACAGACAGGCTTTGCGTGAATAAAACGCGATATTTCAAAACACATTTTTATTATATATTAAAGGTGTTACAAACCTATATAATATTTATTATACATTAAAGGTTTCACAGACATACATAATATTTATTATACACATTTACAGGAATGACGCATATATTCGTTCATACGTTTTTCTACAGAGTCTCTTAGATGTGTTAGTAAAATTGTTTTTAGTTCACAATACAGCATGTAATAAACGTGTATAGTAGGTAGCGCTGATAAGATACAGTTTTCTGACGTGCGTTTCCACCGTAGGCTGTTCTAGGTCAATGACATTCAATGAGTCTGTTAGCGTGTCGCATACATCCATGACGAATGTGTCGATAAAATCATTGCAATAGCGTGCAACGGGTGTCGAGCACATATCCCGGTGGTCGATGGTGACGTCGATGAGGTCCCATACATCACAAAGACGCGCCCAGCTAGGTGCTAGATAGGCGACACGTTTGAATCCGGCGTCTTGTCTCTCGCTGATGATGACCATACGTTCACCGCACATGCGTCTCAGAGAGATTTCATTATTAGTCAAACTAATCTTTTGAGGAGGTTGCGTGTTGCTGAATAACTTTAATATGACCGGATTGCCCAGTACTTGCCACTTTGTACTGTTAAACATCACACAGTTCCCTCCAAATTTTTCTAGTTGGGCATAGGGCGTAAAGATGTTCTTGACGCTCATGCCAACGATGACTCGTTTGGCGTTGACTCCGCCAAGTGGGAACAATATGTTGAAAATACTGGTGATGGCGAGCGGCTTAACCAGCTTTGCTTTGCGGTTGCAAACGTCTTGACCTTCTATGGTGATTGCTCACTTCGATGACTTTCACGGTTATGGCAGGCACGCCATCAGGACCCCTTTATAGGTGGACGCTGATTGGACGGAGCCTCTTGAGGGGGGGCAAGACTCTACATTCTTGAAAAAGGTGTTGTAATAACTCACCACCTTAGCGTCATTGCCTAATGATTCGTGGGCGAGAATAGGGCTAAGAAAGTTTTCATCCAAATGTTCTGGGAGCGATAGAGAAGGTACATGAGACCGTAATGACCGCAAACGCCTGAGTCGTTGCTTTGAAGCTGTATCGTGTTATGAGACGTGCGGGAAGTGTTTTTGCGTATAAATGCCAGGTGTGACTTTATACGGAGTGGAAAACCATAACTGTCAACATATTCTTCCACGCCGTTCTTGTGAATAAAGATGGCGTTCCAATGCGTCCCAGGCTTGGTGTGTGGATCAGTGTTGATGACAAGAACAGCAGACAGAGCTATTCTTGAGACTAGTTGATCAGAAGGGTAAACACCCGACCGTACAGAACGAAACCACGGGTTGGTTTTCAGCGCACGTCTTATGGTGTGCGTGTCCATATTCAATCATCTAATCTCGAAGTCCTCAAACGATGGAGACTGGACAGAAATTCCATGCAGAACAATGTGCCATGCACATACACAGATCTACGACGGGTGTAGGTGCGTATTTGACTAGAATCTTTTTTATTTCTGCCCCCTTGACGTAGACGGTTTCTGCACGCGTTGTGGCACGGGAGATGAGAGATTCAAGCAGGTTGTAATCCACATCACCACTATTCCAAGAAATACCGTGCAGTTTGTTGACGATATAGTCAGCTTGCTTTTTAGTGGCAGCTGGAAGTTCCTAGATAGCGTATGTGTGTTTTAACTCCCAATGTTGAAGTAATGTACCACAATGAAATCCATGATTTAAATGACGAGTCTAAAGGTTGGGAATATGCTTATATTAACTCCCATAATTGGTCACGATGTTTCTGTCCTTGACGATGGCGATGATGTTGGAAAACTCCCCGTACACGATACAGTTGACGGTTTCAGTGAGAGCTCTGGTGAAGCTCACTTCGATGCTCAGAGAGCCATGTCTCGACAAATTCCATTGCGAAGTCTTGTGGGTGGAGAGATTAGGCGTGAGATCGAAAGCCATGAGATGATATCCCTTAGGGAAGGCCTCCCGTGTGAAGTCGCTACCTTCATTCATGAAATGTATACCCGTTCCAGAAAACAGTGTGTGGTAGGACATGACAAAATTCCCGTTTAAAAAATCGGACTGTAGTGGTTTTGACGGCACTTTTTACCCGTCCACGTACATAGATAAATGGTTCAGGACATAGTTTTGAAAGTTAAACGGGTTCTTGGTGGCGTCTCCACTGAACGCAGTGTTTGATACAAATCCCACGATGAATCGTTTGGATAATTGTCTGGTGAATACGTTGTCCAGGGATTTCTCTTGCGCACCCGTAGGAATAGTGAGTGTTTATACTTCCACATGGGTGATGGGATATTTTGTGGGACTGACGTTTAGTGCCTTGCCATACCATATTGTGCCAACAGTATAAAAGGTGATACTTTGACACGTCGCACTAGAAGGCCGGCTTCAGCGATGTGAACCTCAAAGTGGGGAGTTCATGTATGGCCATAAGACTAAAACCGTCTCTGGAATGGACCAATTTGACCCTGAGTTCGGTGCCGTTCAGAAGGTATTTCTTTTGGTTAAACACGTCACCATGTAGATACCCAAAAGATCTACCATTTTACTTTTTGCGATTGGCCTCAAATCCTATGTTGCTGGCATTAGCCTCATCAAAGGTTACGGGGCTGTCTGCGAACCACAGACCGCTAGTCAAATGTGTTATTTTGGCTTCTCTGTTGTTATTGTGCAACGTTTCAATGTACGATCTATAAGCATACGCTTTGCTGGGTGGCGAGACTATTTTTGGTTTAAAAACACATTCACCTGTGTGAATAGCGAATGCAACCAAATGTTGATGGGGGCGATTTGATCCATCTCAGTTAAAGCGCCACCGTCGGGGTACATGATGGCCGCCCTGAGATAGAGCATGGTCTGTGAACGATCGATATAGAGCTCACCTTGACCGGTAATGGTAAATTCGATTGGCGAATCATTTGTGAGGGAAGAGACCGGTTTGTACTGGAACCATTGTACATTTTCAGGACTGGTTTGCGTGAGTGGGATGGAAAATAGATCAAGCTCACTACTGGTACACTCACAGGTCTGGGGGTGTAGAAACGATATTTTAACTGAAAATAACTACCGCTTCTTTCTTGACCTTTTTACGTCAGTCAGTGACAGAAGATTGACGTCGGTGCTTCTTACGACGCCCTTTATAGCCTGAGTTGGTCATCAGTGTATCATTCTTCTGCTCCACCTTGCGTTTCAGGTTTGTTCCAGCCTTACTATTACGCTGCTATAGAGTCTCTTTTAAATGACGACGTTAATTGGCGATGTTGGTGAGCACGTTGATACCCGTATGAAACGCCTGTTTTCCAATGGCTTTAGCGCTGTTTCTCAGCAACGGTACGACGCTCTTGAAAATGCCGCTGAAAAAAATTCCTATCCCATATACGCGTTGATAGGGAACACAGTGGTAGATCGATGATATTCCTGTTCCAATCTGGTTGACGTAGTATCTTTGGTAGGGACAGTTTATATTGAGCAGCGTCGAAAATGAAGTTTCACGAACACGCCAAATTGGCATCAGGTATGAGTCATCAAGGAAAACCCACGTGGGAGGGTTGCGACATCACACGCAATGATGACGGCACACAAATCGAGGCAACTTGTTGTTGAGCCACCAAACTGACGTCAGGTATGAGTCGTCAGGGAAAACCCATTTCCACATATAGGGGGAGAGTTGCGACATCATTCAAGGTTGTGATCTATTTATTTCTCTACTTGGCTTTTCAAGCCACTATAATGGAGCCTGGTATGAGCCATCAGGGCTGAGACATATCGATGACGTCTTCGGGAATACCCATTGCCACATAAAAGGGGAAAGGGGACAAGTTCCAGGGTTAATGACCTTATGTACTAGCTCACTGCTTCAAGGTCACGATATATTCTTGTCTTGACTCGTCCTGTCAAGCCACCAAACTGGCTCCAGGTATGAATCATCAGGGAAAACCCATTGCCACATAGAAGGGGTAAGGGGAAGGGTTTCCATGATCAATGACCACATGTAATAGCTAATGATTTCAAGGTCACGATCTATTCCTGTCTTGACACGTCGAGCCACCAAACAGGCGCCGGGTATATGTCATCAGGGAAAACCCATTGCTACATAGAATACCAGAAATAAACCTTTGTGACATTGAAGGACAACAGTTCGTTAACCCCACGTCGTCATGTAAATAACCAGGGGAAAATGGAGGGAAAATTCAGGGCAAACGGAAATATACTGGAACCAGGTATGCGTCACCTGGAAAAATCCAGGAGGAGTGTTGTGATATCACACGCAATGATTACGTCACACAGATTGAGGTCAAAGGCCAAATTGCCTTGAAACGCCATACTCGCTACTAACACTACATCAAAGATCATTAATAAAACAATACACACTGCTTCTTACTCTGCGGTACTAGGAAGTAGGAACACTCTTATAGAAAAATTGAGAAAAGAGCAACATCTTTGTCCACCAAAGAACTTAAGAATCAAATTCATTTTCAAATACATGAATTAAAAGGTATGTATATTTGTTTATAGCTTCGAAACTATTGGTTTTATAAACATATATTTAAAATAAAAATTATTTCTTTAGTAACTACAACTTTACAACGATATGTTATTTCTTATCTCAAATAATGGCAAAGGAATAATTAAAATAGGAAAATTTTCAATAAGTAAAGTAACATCAAAGTAATTTTTATGAGAAGATGAGAACTGCCCTCTTGTTTATAAAAATAAATAGTGTCTAGATAAAGAAATCGTGAGAATGAATTTTGAGAAAATCGATCCTTTTCTTTTTTTTCACCTTCAGTAAACTACCCTTAAATTGGGGGTTACATATCTAATTCCAAAAATTCATCAGTGAGTCAGTGAGATGCCAAGTTTTTGGCCAATCATTAAAATAGTTTTTGCTCAAACCCGAAGCACAAACAGACCAGTGGAGCTCGTAGTGTTACGAGTTACAAGTTAATGTTATATAAAATGGGCCGACACTCACCGCCACCCCTGATGAACTCCAACACAAGAGCACGAGCTCTAAACTTCACTCTCCAACTGGAACAACTGACTGAGTGGAGCTTTCGACCAACTGACTGCGCGGGACTCGATCCGCGGCTGGCTGTAAACGAATGAGGTTCCACACGGCCAGAAGGAGTTATGACTTCCGCCGCTAGGACAATCTGTAATATTCTAGCTGCTGCCAGACGCATTCTTTGCTGTTATGTTTGTTCTATCGTCTTACCCCCTCCTTCCCTTGCCTCGTCTCTCTGTGGATACAATAATGTATATATAGTGATCGCGATTTTGAATAGTCGCTTATTATACCACCGAATGAGCTTGGTGAGGACGGCGACTAGGGGCCGTGATTTATTTAATATTGAAAATTCCATTTTCGGCGTAATGGGGGACATCTTGTCTAAATTATTGTTTGGGACTTATAAATATTTAAACTTAGAAGTATGAAATGTTTCGCGCAGGTCAATGCGAACGCGCTTGCTTTCTCTCTCCTCATACGAGGTTTAATTCATTCTAATTGTAGTATTTAATTTTGTTATATATACATAATATATATTTAATTTTAAGTATATATTTTCGGCCACGCTTTGGCGAATTCTGCGTCTCGGGCTTACCACCCATCCTTTCTTGTTTGCGTATTTAGTGTATATGGGATTATCTTGTTATCTATTTTCTGAGAGCGCAGGGCACTTAGGTGTTAGAGTTGAGGCTTGGAGTAACGTCTTATTCTATCTATTGTTTTGGTTCAACGTTATGTTGATTTATGTAGATCTAAAGGCGCGTAAATGTTTATCTTTTTATTGCCTAGATTTAGATGTATGTTAGGGGTTGCGATGTAGTATCGTTGCTTGCACTTAATGCTATAACCGAAGGAACCATAGACTTCCATGATGGCGATTAATGTTACTGTTGTACTGACAACCAGAATATAACTATATGTTTCTTTTCCTATTTTCAGATATTGTAATGTCAATTAATTCCTTTATCTCAGTAGAGCTATATAATTCTGAGAGGATAAGCGCTTCGCGCCATATTGTTTTATTTTGCTCTAATTATGTATTTACTTTCTATTTTGTCCAAAATAAAACAAACAAACTTTGTTTTTGACTGTTAAACTTCTTGGATGATTTTCCCATCATTCTTCCTTAAATGTTAGCTAATTGTTACAGGTTTACAGTAGCTAAAACTAGTGGGGATGCTGCTCCAGACAATTTTTAGCCTTTGTATTAAAATTGTGTAGAAATGAAAGAAAAAAACATGTTTAAAAATAAAATTTATTCTGGGTTACAATTGAGAAAATTTTTCTCCATTGAAAGTACTGCAAGCGCATTTAGTCTTTATGTTAAATAAAAGAAAAAAAAAATTCAAATATAATAGCTTGAAACAGAATAATAATCTAATTCTACATTCTTCTACACTTTATCACATTCAAGAATATGGTACACGGTTTTTAAGCACAATATACGCTGAGTAAATAAACACTCCCTTCCATCATCACGCCAGAGCCGGCACTGCGAGAGCAACAGTGCTCTCTCTACCTGGCAGTCCCGCTTTCCTCCACACCCCCTCATATGTGTGCATGCGCACAACAGTCAAACACCACGTCACTGGCACTGTGGAGCGCATAGTTACATACAAAGATTTTTGTATCTTTTTCATAAACTGGGGGAATGCTACTGAAGTACTGACATTAAGCTTAAGGAATATATATTGTACTACAAAAATAAATAAAGAATTAAAGCAAAAAAATTACTCATTATATTAAATGTTATCGATAATATCATGTAGAAATAAGGGTTGCTGCAGTTCCGCAGGGCCTATACACGAACCGCCACTGAAACGGATGGACAGACGACATTGCGAAAACCACTATTTAGTTTTAAGGGGTGATGAAACGTTGACATTCTTTTAAAATTTCCATTTAAATTATTTTGACGATCACAATACGTCTTTCTCCGAGAGGTTGAGAGGAAGTAATAAGACATTGTCCTGTATCTAGCAAATGTTTGCGTTAAGTTTTAGTTTTTTTTCAAATTCTTAGTTTTAATGTCGAAAATAAACTGGACAAATCTAGTCAATCGTGAATACCAGTAGCAGAATCCGGTAGCGAAGAATATCCAAGCACTTCAAGTGTCAATTTATTTTAATATTATAAAACATTTTAAATTAAACACGTTTATGCCTAATGTGATAAGTTCTTTAAAATACATAATTTATTAAGAAAGACCTAGAAGCAGCTAATTACTAGATACAGTATTTGGATGGGTTTGTTTAAAAAATATAAATATCAATTTTTTATATTTTTGGGTATTTAAGACATATTTTAATTATTTATAACTGAATGTTAAACCGTAAAATATTAATTAAACGAAGGTACTCTATAATTATAGATAAAAGGGATATATCTAAATTTACTAAATATTTGAATGTCCGTAGTGCATGAATAAAGCCTTTATAGGCATATATGACTATAGAAACCAGTAAATTGCCGCTCGGTCTTTCGTCACAAAAATATACAAGTGAATTTTATTCCCAAAAATGATGGGCTTTTGATTTGTTCAAGTTTAAGTTGCAGAATTATTCGCGCCACGCCGTGTCTATAGAGTAGGCCTATCAGGTGTAGGATTTCAATATTCTAGGACTTTAATATTAAGACAGGTCCCGGAAATCACTCAACATTATCGCGCAGACTCTCCTGTTGTTCTAAACTTATTAACAACGTTAACGTTAACGTTATAACATAACACCATTCCTTGTTGCTTATGCTAAATCTACAGGTAAGGATCAGATCTCAGGGATTTTTGCTGATAGTTCTTTCTCAAGATCAAGAACTGTTTCCAATACAGAATATTTACACAAAGAGACGAGAATTCCCAAGTGTTGAAATAAGAGAAGCACATAGTGACAAACATCTTTAAACTGGAATGATCATAGGTCAAGCGATCATAAATACCAGACCACGAGATTTACGAGAGGCTGCAAAAGAGAATAGAAAGTTGCTTGAGCATCCTTGAGAAGACTGGTCCTCGTCTACTGAGCGACATTTGGAAAGATGTTGGTCAGATGGATCTACACCAAGACGACCAGCAACGAGTAATCACATGGTCAACACTTGTTCATTTGTCTGTGTGTGTGCTTTGCTCACTCCCGTCTGACATCAAACCAAAACTTAGGTTTATGGTACATTCAGTTATTTCTTAAGGAGGGAGTAAGATATAAATGATCAAAACACGACACATCTTTATATTGTATAGCACCGTCCCTATTATTTCTAGTTTAAATACTACTTGCATATCACTATGTATATACACTGTGCATGGCTCATTTGTTCAAAAAATAAATATATTTACCTTTTGTTATCTTTACTCACATTTTTTTTATACTATTCTTGTTCTCAAACCAAGGTAAAAAAATAATCTTTGTTATATTTGTAATAAATAAATAAGGTGCTATCAATAAATATTAAATATTTAAGAAACAAGCCCTTAAGTGGCGACACGAAACTAAGTTACGTTTAGTTTGAAAATAGTATTATAAAGTTCCATAATTCAAACTTCTACAAAAAAACTAAAAAAATTTACAGAGTATTATAACTTTCCTTCACAGAGTCCATATTATTGGAAGTTGTCTCCTGACAATATAGAATAATAAACGCAGTCCATCCATCATGGTGTTGTCTTTCAAAAGTACATTATAAATAAATATTACAGAGGTCCATTCTCGATGGTGCCGAATTCAAAAGTCAGCTTACATATTCCACACTTTCATAATATATAGTGGTCTTACTGCGTAGTTAAGATAGGGGGGATAGTTCAAAATAATCGGTACGTAATATTTTTAGAAGATAACGCTGTCTTTCTCACGTAGGCCATCTTGCTTGTTGGTCGCTGATTGGTCATCCCGCTTCGTATAGACGATACTCTGGTTTGTTGTCAAAACTATTTTTAACTGCTTGGCTGCTGACGTCAGAGATCAGGTGATGGTTGCACAAACCATCTAAAGAGGGCAGCCATGTCCGCGTGCACTCTTCGCCAGTTGTGCAGAAAACCGCCCATCAGATATGTCTAAACCGGGCCGGTCGGAACATCAAGGCAAGGTTGCCCCGCTCCTCGATTTAGGACGTTTTGAAGTCAGCCAGGTTACTAGGCTGTGCAAGCCAGTTTATCCAGAGGGTACGTATATGAACAGTTTACACTGTAGAGAGTTGATAGTGAATTATATTGAATGATATTGTTTTTATATTGCTTGAGGTGACATGGAACTACAATAGGGAAGAATACTATTGTAGGTGATTTGAATAAATGTTGAAGTTTCTTGGAGTGGGTAGTATGAATCGGATGATAGTCTATGCAGCATCGGTTTGGGTGGGGCTTCGATTGTAGAACACAACCCTTGTATTGTTACAATCTTAATGTTCCTGAAAATATATTATTTCATTTGTCCTATTTAGTGGAGTGTTTCTGTAATAATGTATATTCTTTCTTTTCGCAGATCTTACTAAAATTCACAGTAAATGTCTCTCTTTTAAGACCAAAGAAATAGTCTACAATACCATTTTGTTTTAGCACAGCGTCTTACTACCCATTTGGTGCAACACTTAGCTACTAATTACAATAATGGTCAAGGAATGAGGAAGGTTCAATTTGGACTAATTCTAGCAGCATTTGCATGGAGAGAGAGAGAGGTTGGGAAACAATTTAGGAAATAACCTCTTTAGCACACACAACCTGGATTAAAACATAATATCCCGGTCACTGGGAGTGTAGTCTATTGCGAAAGTAACGCCTTATAACATGTGGCCACTGAAGCGGGTGTATTAACTCTGATAAAAGGTGTGGATTGCAGTATTGTAATATCAGAACACAAACAGGACCAGTTCAGCTAGCTGTATAGTTAGAGGAACACAAACAGGAGAAGTGTAACTAGCTGTATAGTTAGAGGAACACAAACAGAAGAAGTGCAGCTAGCTGTATAGTTAGAGGAACACAAACAGGAGAAGTGTAGCTAGCTGTATAGTTAGAGGAACACAAACAGGAGAA
>CABEEJ010011554.1:0-10680 GCA_901482245.1 Timema douglasi | reverse complement strand
CTATGGGGATTATATTAGATTTTAATATATTTCAAGGCCCTAATGACCTCAATGTGTCGATGGGCCTTAAAACCCTAATAATAATACTTAATTTTATTTCAAAAATTCATACTTCAGCCATGTGATCACTTTTGATTGAAAATATCATTATCCAAATAATATTAATAGAAATATCTTATCAATTGACATACAATTTTCTAATCTTTCTTTCATGGACATAGAAAATTGTGGGTCAGAGGTCTGGACCCCCCATGAAATTGGTTAGACCCTTTAAAAGTAGGGGTTGTCGGGACAGATATACGTATAAAATATAAATAAGAAATTGTGTTTTTTACATTTCATTCTTGTCTTAATCAGCCAGATACTAATTATTAATATTATTTTAATATAAACTCAGAGATGCATTAAAAATTCCTATTGTAAAACTAGCTTTACCATTATTAGCTTGTAACATGTACAAATGACGTAACTATGCAGTAATGGACCCATGGTGGGTTCCCCAAGAAAAAAAAGACCCCACCCTGCCCAAATCTTATGTAGGATCGTATATTATAAAAAATATTTTGACATGTATTCTTGGAATTCTTTTATAATACGTAATAATATAGAGCAGGTAGGTTGAATTTAAAGGAAGTGTACCCACATTTGCGCGGAGAGAGAAGAGTGTAAACCCAATGGAAAAAACCCCACACTTTTAAGTGCATTACTATACAGCCATAAAAGTTGTTAAAATTGTTGCTGAAAAGTTTCAATATAATGTAAAAAAACCTAATCTGAGTTAAATAAATCAATACAAATAAATATTATAAACCAATATAAACAAACATTGATATCCGTGAAATTGTCTTCAATTTCCTCAAAGGACAAGCTACGGGCAGTAGCTCAACAGACAACATAGCTAATCCCTGCAGCCTTTTTTAAATCATGTGCTCCTCTAATAAATTTTAATAAAATCTCTAAAATGACCTTTCAGCTGTTTCTATTGATTTAACAGAAAAATATGTACATACATTTTTTGTACAGTATAAGTTATGCGCAATAAGGTGGTTATTGAATAATTTTTGATAGAATAATTAGATCTTCACGAAACAAAAAAATACTTAAAATTTACTAATTAATTTTGGGTGGGTGGACCTGCGTTGTAGGCTCTAATTTGGGCTTGGGCCTGAGCCTGCGGCATTTTGCCACTACCCTATAGTTACACCACTGAACTTGTAACTTCAATCGCTTGAGAAGAACCCGTACTTAAACAAAACTGTCCAACTATTCAAGAAAGCTAACATAGACCCAGAGAGTATTGCTACAGCTGGAGAACGCTTTCTGGTTGCGTTCCAAGGGAATTATAAAGTAAACGAAGGATTAGAATCACTTCGCTACCAGTGGTTTGCTAAAATATGTTACACAGAGTAAATGCAATCTGCACAACATTACCCATTTAGGGCGCACTACCAGGTACAGGCTTTTTATGGCTTTCACAAAGTTCCACAAGAGTGGGGCTGGCAAAGAAACACCAAGGATCCGGCTCCTCAGGCTCTACTCAAATTTATCTAATGTAAATGCAAGGTAAGATGAGGTGCAGCATGTGTTTGTTGGAAAACAGGACTAAAATGCTCTATTATATGCGGTTACTACAACGGGCAAACATGTGAAAACGTGCAACAGATTTTAATAGATTCAGAAGAAAAATCATAAAGCTTCGACGAGATAATACTCTAGTGTGAAGATGACAAAGAATTCGAATCAAGCCATAATCACAAAAGTAGTGAAGAAATAGATGTCAATCAACCTGTACTTTCAAAGCGGAATAGGTTACAACAATTATCTAAAGATTGATTTCAGCTGTGGATTAGGCTTACAAGGTGTTGTTTACATGAGCTGGTTAACATTTTATTAGTTTTGTAAAGAGTCGATATGCAATTACTAACAGATAACATAATCAAAATTCGGGGAGATACAAGCGATTTCAAAAATTCTAAGAACGTTTCCTACTTTACGCCACTGAAGGTTGGAAAGTATTCGCCCAACAACAAAAAAGTTTTAAACAAAAGTTGTAGCAAATCATATTTTTTATAGTATTGATTATGACTATCTTGATCGTATGACCAACCATAAAGGGGATATTGAAGAAAAAACAGTTTTGGCCTCCATTTTTGCAAGATGGCTGAACGCCTAAGTTGAAAACTCGGAAAATGATTAACGACCCGGAAATACGTGACCATTTTAAATTTCAAAACTCCCGGATTTTTTGTTAGCAAAAACTACCTATTGACTGGACTAAAGTATAAATACTTGTTACTAACATTACGCCATGTAAAGAAGAATGCCCATGCGTCTTCCAATACTCGTCAAAGTTAGCTGTGATCCATCGTTCTCCGAAATATCTTCATTGGCTTCTTTCTTTTTAGATTCTTTAGCAACTGGCTTTAGAGCAATGTCAACATATTTCTGCAGTCTAGAACTTTTGTGGAAGATGTGGGCAAATCTAATATTCCACATATCATTTATCCTCTGTCATGTCCTCTACCTATGGAACGTAGTGCGTACACAAGCCTGAGGTTTAATTCATACAGAGAAGTTTTTAGTTTTTCATAGTTTAAGAACCCTTGATTTTGAATTGCAGGCATCACGACATAGTTCAAACACAAAGCCCGACTCTTTACGAATACCATTTTCAAAAATTAGAAGTTTTTCCTTCAAAACATTTACTACACACTGCGACATTATTAATAGCATGAGCTAAATTTTTCATGTTCATTGGTTACTCATTTTATCATTGAACTGTCTACATTTAAAATACCTGGCACGCCTAAGCTATCACATTCAACTGCACCTAAAATGTAACTTTCATTCACAGTTTTCATTTTCATTATTATAACTAAAAATATTCATATTTCTCCACTGGCTTCCTTGAAACTTATGTTTCCTTCCGAATTTATTTATTCTTTCCATTAGTCACTGATTCTACCTCACAATGAAAACCAAATAGTAGCTTTCCAAAAACAATTTCACAAAGGGAAAATAAATAATAATGTATCAGTATATATTTTGTGGAAACATTGACGTCTTTTCTAACAATAAACAATTATTATAGATAGATTTTTCATTCTAAAATATTTGGTCACAAAATAGATTACAGTCGAAAATGGAATACCATGATGTATGGGTTTTTTTTAAATGTAGAGGAGACCAGGACTAGTTTTAACAATTTGTACTATATTTTTATTTCGTTCAAGGTATAAGAAAATGGGTAATGCATACAAAGAGTAATTTCTCATCTACATTTTTGAAAACATTATTTATAAAGCTTGGGTTGGGAGAGGCTACAACGAACATTGAGGCTGGTTGTAACCAGAAATTGATGTTATCAGAAAATCACTTGTAATTATTTTAGTCATTTAATATTTGAGGTGTTGCTTGTTAAAAAATTATAAAAATCACAAAAATCCTAATTTAACATTATTTTGGTTATACTGAATATGGCTACAAAAGAAAACACAGAAGCAGAGCTTACTCCGAGGGCTTGTCTGACTGTAAAATGTGACAAATATAGATTTAAAAAAAATGTACATGAAGAATGTGACCACAGCTGACAGTCTAAACAACGAACCCACTCCTCACCTGGTTTGCTTGAAAAGAATGCTTTAAGCTCACTAAACAAAAACATTAATTCTCTTTTTATGATGAGCTTCCTGGGTACAATGTATTTCTTGCAGTTGTTTTCCCTTTTGCTTACTTTGGATTGCTCAGTTTTATCTTCCTCCTAACCCCCTCCTTTTTTTTCATATTCTTCTTCAAATGCGTTCTTTTTGGAGTATCTATCAAAATATCACTTTTCCTGGGGGTTTTCCCGCCATTTGTTTTTCTTGGAGCCGATTTTGGACGTGGCAAAACTAACTTCGGGGAAAGATTGGCCATATTTTGGTAGATATTGGCCCTGAATAGACTTGCAACTCCTACCGGATTGAGATAAATCTCGTTATTGGTTCTAGTTAGGCCAGAAATTGGTGTGACGGGTCTGTCAAGAAGTGATGACATGTCAGGAGAAGTCTCATTGTGTGGCTTTGGTGCCGGCTCTGGATTTGGACTGTCAGTGACAAATGAAGGAGATAAGTTTACATCCTAAAATACTGCCCTATTAAAAGGGAATATCTTACAGTTCTGGAATCTATGTTGAATATTTTTTGGGGTTGTGGCAATATGAAATGCTACTTTTAAAACGGACGGAATGTGTAATATTGTCATGGTCCTAACTGTACCCTCTGGGGTCTTATTATTTCTAATCCAATCATCTATTGATCTGCCGATCTAGTGGCTGTTGGCGATAAGGGGGGAATTAAACATTACAACCCCTTTTAGTTTTAGCGAAATCAAGACATGCGCGCGCTAAATACGACTGATGACTGTCTAGGAGAAAAGGACAGGCCTCTCTTGAGAAAGACGAACACAATCAACAAAATGATTAAAGTCAGAAACTCATTGTCTGTTGTCCATTATTATTTTAAAAATAAATTAATATAAACTTTTTTTCCTTTGAAAAATTCTACAAGATCACAGAATTTAGATGTACTGCCCAGACCTCTAAATTTCAACTTAGAGAGTTTTTGTAACTTTTCCTGACCTTAGTCCTGTTAAAATTGCCCTAATCTTTTAATTTGATCATAATCAACAGTGTTTGAATATCTGTTATCAGAGTAGCAGTATTAGTTGAGATACAGATGTTAACTATTTCAATAAGTTTACTAGAGGAGGATTAACTAGTCCAGCAACAACCATTTTGAGTTTTGGACATAAATAATGAAAATTTGAATAACAAAAAAGTTCGAAAATAATTTACTTAAGCAAAAAAATATCAGAATTAACGTTTCCTATACAACCATTTCGGGGGCCGCATGGTCTAAAGCGCTACTCTCGCAGTAAATTAGACTGCCGATGACGTGGATATCGAGGTTCGAATCTCGGTCGAGTGCACTGAGTGGTTTTTGCAAAATGATTTTCCACACTTATTCTCTCTATACGCAAATGTGGTTTCACTTCCTATAAATATAGCCTTTCCTATCCCTAGAACCATTATCGTAATTAGTACATAAGCGTAAGTATAGCCCGAACGGGTTGTAAGATGCGGTGTTAAAAAAACTTTTTTTGTATTTGGCCTATAAATAAATGTGTAAGGATTCACATTTAGAACAATTTATTAACACCTGTTTCTGCGGCAATTCCTTGCGTGAACTATTTTCTTTGTCTCCATCAATGCTTGGAAATATATTTTTTATCAAATACTTCAAGTATAGGAATGATAAACTTTGCAGTTAAAATACTTGTTCATTCAGAAAAGAAGAAAAGTTAAACACTTAACAAAAGTGATGTTTTAATATTATATAAGACTTATCTCAAGCTTAGTAAGTGTTAAAAGTATTTACATAAATAACACTCTTAATTTTATTAAAATATTTGTAAAAGAACTACACTTTGGATTAGTAACTTCAAAGCAGTACCTTTTTTGTAATTTTCATCATATTTTAATCGTGTTTGTGAACGGTACATAATCCTCAGGCGTACCTTGAAAATGTATTTAAAAACTAGCTGAATCCCCGTTCTTCATACGGAATATTGTGTTATTATTTATTTTTTGATGAAAATGAGGTATTTTTGTTTGAAGTTTTTGGCGTGGTTCTTAGCGCTACTCAAGAAACACCACGAAGAGGTGGCCATTTACCATTTCTCATGGGGAGTATTATTTTAGACAGGGCCTACTGCCTGGGGCGTTATCAGCTTAGCGCGGCTGGAAAGATCTCCCCCCTCCCAATACTCCCCACCGCCACACACCACTCCGGGCCGGGCCCTCACACACACACAAACACACACACACTACAAACACCACAAAATTCAGCAAAATATAAACTACAGACTTCCACCGTCTCTTGGAGTTGCATATTAAAACGTAATTACATATTTTAATTCACTGTCTGTATTCATTTTTCCCACCCTTTAGAAGCATCTACGGGGTTAAAAATAATATTGCTATATTATTTCGAAGACTGTATTAGAACAAACTTATCGGATTATTACCCTCAAACGTTTAAAAAGAGTTTATAAAGCAATATTATTTATTAGGGTAGCTACCCCGATTTCACCCCCTTAATCACAAAACATCGGAATGAAATATCTTTACTTTTCCTAATTAGCTTATAAGGAACACCTGTGCTAAATTTCCGCCCTTTAGCTTAGTGGGAAGTGTGAGAATTAGTGATGAGTGAGTGAGTCAGGGCTTTCGCTTTTATATATCGAAAGATTATTTAGCCTACATATGTATTTGTTGTATTTTTCAACCCCTGAAGTATTTTTATTTAATGATATATGTAAAACATGTTTAGATTAATTGTCAATATCTTTCAATGTGACTCATCAGTTTTTAATGAATAAAATTGTAAAATGTCACACAATTCTCCGCAAAACCAGCAGATCGCTAAGTTTCAAGATGTCACTACAAACGGAGTCATCACATCTAACACTCTGGCCTGTAACTTAAGATGGCCAAGGCATGAGTTGATTCATGGATATCACGGGGATCTATAATAATCGGTGTGCTAAGTTAAACGTGAATCACGTATCCCGGAAACTTGATTATGTTCACTCTTGGATTTTTTTTTTACCTTATCCCTAGATTGTCATGTTTGTTAAAGGTTATGTAATGCCAAATGTTGTGTTGTACACCCCATAGTAGAGTTGTCGTGGAACTTTGGTCTACATCTGATTACTCTCACGGTGACCTGGTGGTTTAGGGGTAAGGTGTCAGACTTCTGTGCTGGCGGCCGGGGTTCGATCCTCGGTCCCGGCACAGATTTATCTGATTATCAAACCCTTCCTTCACCTCTGACAAGACATCTTGTGAATGTGGGAATGCCAGGCCTCCACCGTGGTTCGGATTCCACGTTAAACTGTAGGTCCTCCATTTCATCTCACAATCACCCTTCCATTACACATTAGCGTAAGTGCGTATAACCCGAACAGGTAGTAAGACGCGGTGCTAATAATAATAATAATAATAATAATTACTCTCACGCCCAAATTACCACAATGCGTGTTGGAGAAATGTGTTCAGCCTTCATGCATCATGGCATCCCCCCACGCGCGCGCACATATATACACACACAAAGCAAGCCAAATACGCGTAGTCCTGTTTGACCGACCGGCTCGTGAAAGGTGGAATTGGGCTTATAAATAGCGGGGCTAATATTCTGAAATCATCACACAGTGAAGTGCTCTCAAGTGAATAACATCAACTTATCAACATGTACAAGGTGTGTAAAGATAAAGGGAGTGGCCTAGCGAACCACCGTTTATATAATATATGACCTACTTAGGAGTGGCGTTGGTCGACATCTAATAATTAAAACAAATAATAGAGATCAGTTGGTACCACTTATGTGAGCGTCCCAAATTATAATAGTTAAAAGGACACTTATATGTTGGTTAGTTAAAATTGGGTTTGTTTGGTTTCCCCAAATTTTAAATTAATATAATAGGATTTGGGTGCTTTGGGGTTAGTTTGATTAACAAGGCTATCTTTACTAGTCAGCGCAATATAAACTAAATATTCATCACAAAATAAGCAAATATGTTATCAAACGTTATTTAGTTCGTATATTTTTGGACAGTATATTTATTTAATGTTTCACCAAAAATATATTTATTAATTAATAATTAACTAAATTAAAATTTAAAATGCTATACTGTCTTATTATTATTATTATTAGCACCGCGTCTTACTACCCGTTCGGGTTATACGCATACTGTCTTATTGCCTGCTTACAAATCTGTTACAACTAATTAGTAACAATGCAAATTAGTGTTATTGTAGAAAAGGTTATCTGGATTCCGCTTTTAAAGGGGTGTCCAATCAATACTATTTAATGTTAACACATCTATCATCTTTATCTTAATACTTGTTCTAAAATTTCCTTTAAATAAAATATAGTTTTTTTCAACAAATGTATTTAATTTAGCTTTCACAAGAATACATAATGTGCTGTCCCACTAATTTTTACAAATGCCATATATACTTTGTTTTAAAAGGTTATAATTAAATTAAATTAAATTAAATTAAATTAAATTAGTCATCTCTTATTTTGATAGAAAACATTTTCCTATTTGAAATTAGGCACTACATTTTAAGTATGCTAATTTCAAGGAATACATTAAAATTGTATTTATGCTTTTTAATTACAAAAAATATTAATGCCGTTTTTATAGATGTTTTACTCTAACTTAAACAAATAAAGGCAGGGCTTTTAGCTCTAGAATTGGACGTAAAGTAATTTCCGAATAATTCTAATTAATCGACCTTCGTGGCAGGTACTTATTTTTATTGAATTGCTCCTAAATTAATTCTAATAATTAATATATCTAATAATTGGCTTGATCATCGTCTAAAGCTCAAATCTTCAATACAATAAACTTTCCCTTTAATATACAACACGGTACTTGAAGATTTAAATGACTGAGCTTGAATCTTTTGCATTTCAACTGAGAATTATAGTTTTATCTTTTATTACTGTGGTTGTTTGTTGACATTCGTTCTATTTCGTCAAATTAAATAGTAAGTGTCGATTATTTTATTCATTGTAAACTTATAGTTCAGCCCAACATTTTAAAATAATATTTTAGTTGGATCCGTTTAGATTTTATCAGGAATAAATATAATACAAACCATTAAAGCGAGGTACTCTCGTTTTGACCAATATTAGATATTATTTTGTAGGCCCTACTATTATGTTGATAAAATTATTTAATGTAAGTCAAAGTGTACTGTAACTAAGGGCTGTTAATCTGTTCTGATTTTGCTATAAGCACACTTAAATAATACTGGAGTATTAATTAACTAAGGTAAGATCAAAAAACTTAAGAAGCAAAAATGTTTTAGTTCGCAGTTCTCGCCGCCGTGCTGGCCGTGGCTAACGCCGGTTATTTGGGTGGTTCCGCCATCGCCTACGGCGCCCCTGCTTTGTCATACGGTGCCCCCGCCTACGCATCTGCCGCGTACGCACCCGCCGCCATCACCTCCCAGCACTCCAACATCCTGAGGACTCCCGGTAACTTGGGACAGGTGTCCACCTACTCCAAGACCATCGACACTCCTTACTCCAGCGTCTCCAAGTCTGACGTGCGAGTGAGCAACGACGCTCTCGCCTACGGCGCCGTCCCCGCTTACGCATCGTACGCTGCCCCTGCTTACTCTTCGTACGCATCTCCCGCCTACGCTGGTGCCTACGCTGCTCCTGCTGTGTCCGCCTACCACGGAGGTTACGCCGCCCCCGCTGTAGCCGCCTACCACGGAGGCTATGCCGCCCCCGCTCTCTCTTACTCCGCCGCCCCCGTCGTGTCTCACGTCTCTTTCGCCGGTCTGGGCGCCACCTACGGCTGGTAATTCCTCCTTTCTTCTCCCAAATCACTTCCTCAACATTGTTTCTCATAATTAAATGTCGACTAAGTTATTCAGTTTTCTTTACATCCTCTCTTACCCGTTTCCATCTTAAGATGATAATGTCATCACATATGAATAAATATCTGGATTTCATTGTGACCACAATTCAAGAGTTCACAATACGTTTCACTGAATTATGTAAGATTGTCAAATCAGATGTTTTATAAATATGTAAAATGAATGTTTTGATCAATATTATCTTAAGCAATAAATTTGTTATAAAATGAATGTTTGTTTTTTTACTCAACCAACCCACTTTTTCTGGAAATTTACCCATTGCATTCGCCTTGACCTATAAATTACATATTTGAATCAACTGATTTAATTAGCATGAGAATATTATCATAAACACTAAATAACTTAAAATTTATAATTAAATATACTGTCAAATCTTTTGCTCAAAAATACCCTCTAAAAGCCTATACACATGCACTTGTTTTAAACAATATAGACATATTTTACATTGTCTATTGGATAGTTGAATTTTTGCAATTTTATACATGTACCCTTGGGTTGAATATGAAGTCAGTTCATATATTTAACCATTGAATAACTTAAGAATCAATGATAACTAATCTTTATTAAAGCCTTCTCAAATAATATTGTCAAAAAAATTACAATAATCATGCTTCCAAATGTTTCGATTTCACACATTTGGCTCTTTAAGAAGTACTGATCATACTGATTCTGCAAGTGTTAAAATTGGCTTAAGGCCACTATTTACGCTGATTAACTTGAGCGTACTACTCCACGCCTAAAACTCTACTCAAACCTTACCATCACTACCCTGCAAAAATACAATAAAAATGTGTTAGTGCTATTTTTTAAAAAAAAGGTAATATTTTTTTGACACTTAATTGAGTTAGGGTAATTTCTGGATTGTTTTTATTTCATTTCTTTTTTGTCCAGTAATAGTCAAAGATCCATTTTGTTTTGGCGGACTATACACAATTCATGAATCAATTTAGTACTTGTAAAATTTTTGTCGAAATAGAAGAAAAAACAAACTCCTAGAAATTCTTTGATTAGGTCATCGCAAAAGGTGAACATGACCGACTCGCTTAGGGAGATATCAGGAGATCTTAGTGTGGCATAGTTGCGGACTTCATATATATTAAAACTAAAGACTTAGATAGTGATTGATAATAAAGATTAATGAGAAAGAAAAGGCTAAAAAGTTAAATCAAAGGAAAGTGAAA
>CABEEJ010011553.1:0-10681 GCA_901482245.1 Timema douglasi | reverse complement strand
GGGGGTAGTAGTGGTAGTAGTGGTAGTAGTGGTAGTAGCAGCAGTAGCAGTATCAGTAGTAGTAGTACCAATAGCGTCTATTGCTCTCGAAATAGGCCCAACAAGGAGAAAGGGGAGGGATGGACTAGTGAACAAAGATTATATCTTGCCAGTTGTACAACCAAAGGGTTGCGACACCATGCGAGCTGGCATCGCGTGCCCACCCTGGAAATTATCATAATCAATACAGTCTTTGGTAAGCTACATCAGTTGCATGTGTTCTTTCCTTATGCCTCACAGTCCAAAGGTTTTTTATTTTTAGTTCTAGTACTAACACTTATCACGAGGTCTGGGGCGTCAGGCTCAGAATATACTCGATTGGCTTTCTCCTTAAGTATTTAATAACTTCTGTGTTATATGTAATAATAACAAATAAATTGTACATTATCTTAATACATAATATATTTAATATATTATGATGGGCCCATAGTTTGAAACATTTTCCAAAAAACTGATATCAATACCCGAAAATAGCTACCGTTGGATAAATGTATCTCTGAAAAACAAATGTAGGTAGGGTATTATTTATATTTTATAATACTCAAAAGATATCCATTTTAAAAAGCCGTTAGGAAATATGGTTAGCCCGGACGTTGTTTAGTCGAACTTGGTGGTCTTGGATAAAGTTATCACCTCAGAAACCGATGTTAGTGGGTTCAAACCAAGCCGGGGTCAACAAATTTTTTTTTGGCCAATACAAATCCATAGCACATATTCCTTCTGAGGGGAAGTAAAATCGTCGGTCCCATGTCAATTGTAAAGTACCTTGTAAGGTGTGTGAAAATACCTTTCGCGGAAAAACTATTAGGCCCTTTCGCTTTCACTCAGAGAAATTCTCGTGTGTTGACATAATCAGTCAGTTTATAAAGTGCATGTTAAATATATCAAATAAATGAAAAAAATTACAGTTTTAACTTGACAATTTTACGCTGCTTAGTACCACTAGCCACATAGCCACACTTCCTCACATTTCTTTGTTCTTGAAAGTCCTAGCTAGCAGTTGGACAAAAATGAGTGAGCGTGTGAAATTAAATTTTCAATTTTCAAACTGGTGCTGGTGAACTACTTATAACTTTTGAATGACTGGTGAATGAAAATGGGTAATTTTTTGTGTCTAATAATGTGTTATATAGAACTCAATTGAATTCTTGGAACCAAATATTTTAAATTAAATCATAGACATGTTGGATGGAATTTGAATTTTATAATGAGCGGAGGGTAGCACCAAACACCTTTCTTGGCAGGTAGCTCCAGAGCGTTATTTAGTTGTTTTTGCCTACAGGTTCATGGAGAAAATTCCAAAATTCAAGGGTAGAACCACACTAAAGGTATTAATGAAAAGAAAATTACAGGAACATTGCAATTAACTGTGTGATTTCTGGAAAAATGACTTTAAAAAATGCTGCTTTGAGCTTTGGCATATCAAAAAGTACTTTTTATGGCAGGATGTTCAATGATCAAAGTAGGCAATAAATTGATGTTAATCCACAACTTGGGAGTTATAAAACCACCTTTTCTCATGAGTAGGAATCACAAATAACACAAGTAAAAGAGCTTGGCAAGCGCTGCATGCCTTTAACAAGAAAATAACTCTTGAAACTGGCAAATGATATGGCAAAAGAACTTTAACTTCCTCAAAGATTCTATAAGAGAAATAAATGTGCCAGTAAATAATTTTACAGAAGATTAATATCCCAATTCCCAGATTTGGCATTATGGTCACCAGAGTTTACCAGCCTAATGAGAGCAATATCAATTAAAAAACCTGAAGTTTCCTTTTTTTTTAAATAAGGTGTATTAAATGAAATAAACTTTTTCCCTCTTTCCAGAATATTTAATGTTGATGAAAATGGCGTGTCAAAAGTATCAAAAATAATTTTATAAAAATAAATCTGTAAAATTGATATCTGGTGTAAAGAAACCGAAACTTAATTCTGAAATGTTGTATCAGCGCGATTGGGAGCTTTGTTCCCCCTCTTTTTATTTTTCCTTTCCAACGAACAAATGAGCGGCTCACTATAGGAGCACCAGATGAGTGAATATGTCCGGCACAGCCAAATGGCTGGATAACAAGTAAAATTTATCTTACGTGACTAAAGCAATTTGTTAAGTTCACCCGACCAACAGCAAAATACACAGTGCTTATTTTCTGTGGTCACTGTAGTCATGAAGATTTTGGCTGTTATATTGTAACCCAAATTCTAATAACGTCCATTTGCTTAGCATACCCCCTCATATCACCCAAAAACTTCAACCAAGTGACAGAAACTATATGAAACCATTTAAGGACATTTACTAAGAAGAATGTGCCATGTGGATGAGGCTAAATCCTGGGCTTCGAATAAATGAGCATAGCATTTCCAGCCTGGTTTCATCAGCAAAAGTGTGCCACTTAGAAATAAGAAAAAAAAAATCTTAAACTGTAATATGTCCATACAATCCCAAAATTTTTACTCGTCTAAATTTAATGCCATAGTAAATAACAGAGTGAGGTGCCACTCTTCATGTCGCAAAAAAATATGGTAAATAATTGAAACCCCAAAGTGAATTTTGAGTGTAGAAACCTTTGATGAAGATTAGATTCAGTGAGTCGATTGCAAGGGCTGGGCAACCAATGAGTGTAACATTACAAATATTAATTATGTGTTTTATCATTGCGATTATTGTTAAATGGCTTTTGAAGGTTAAGTTAGAAAGTCTGAAAATTAAAATAAAATTAATCCTGGAGCTACCCATCAATGTTAGGATAAGTTCTTTTTTGTTATTTAATTTAAATTTAATATTATATTGAGAAATCACCCTACCTTCCTTCCACAGCTCAGTTTTCCACCTCATCTGGAAGTGGGTTTTCATTTTTGGACAGCGCTACTTTCAGCTTCATATATAAAGAGATTGACATATGGCAAGTGTTTAATTTTAATGACTTTATACCCAAATAAATTGGCACGTGAATCATGCTGTTTTGTTATATTACATTAGAGAAAATTATCTTTATTATATATATCCCCTTGCACTCACTTTTAATTACCAGGATCAGTTTTAAACTTACTCTTAGCACCCTTAAATTAGCTGTGTCCTGGGTTAACTATTCAAAAAGTAGACAATTTATCAGGCGAAAAAGAGGATATTGATATTCCCAGAAAAATTACACCATTTCGAACACCACAAGCAAGTTTCAACGGCCACAAAACTATTGGTATCCGAGTTGGACAAAGAAATGGAATAGGTTCTTACTTCACAACTCGATAAGTCTAATTAATGAACTTTATGCCAACAAGTGCTACAGTGCTATCTAAATTTCCGTAGGCAGCTTCTACCACCTGAAAACGCTCACCTCACTGCTGAAGAGGTGGTACTTCCAATCCCAGTGATACTCACTACTGTAGGCTTACCCATTCAAGCACGTAAAAAAGCTAAAACTCTACTCAAATATTATTTCCCTAAGTTGTATCAAGTGAGACACCAACGGTGAGGTGAAAATTCACGACACGCCTCCACGCGGATCAAACATTGTGGATATATTCAAAGAGCTGGTCAGCTTAAGGAGATACAACAGATTTTCTCACAGCAGAGTTCCAAAAAATAAATGTCTCGACGGAATTTACTATCAACCTGAAACGTTTGGCACCCATTAGAGATCCCAAGCTCGTACCTAAGCCACTGACACCATCGCAACGGTCACCCTTGAAAAAGAATAAATTAAAAAAGGTGGCTCCCTTTCCGTAACTAATGAATCACGTTTAGTACGACCCAGTGCATCCTGTAGTGTTTTCAGGGGTGACGTGACTCATGAAAGCGTCCAAGAAAGACTCGGCCAATATACGAGAATGGCTTCGTGCGCAGGACGTCTACACTTTACACAAACCAGTAAAGAAAAGGTCTCAACACAACAAGTATGTCGTGTCCCAACATGGACGATCTCTGGCAAGAAGATCTCAACGATATGTGAAGTCTCAAGCCCCGATACGCTGTCATAAGCCAACAGTGGTGGATTGGACCACCGGGACACCGGGAGATATCCCAGCTTCCACAACTATTTTAAACTAAAATAAATATATTAATTTCACTTTAGATTTTTTTTTATTTTAATAAAAAAAGTTCCAGTGAATAAGTATGAGGTGCCCAAAATACATCATTTGTGAGCGTACATTTAATTTACTTAAATTTAAAACCATCCCGTTTGTTGTTTCCTTGTGTGAATTATAAACACATGTATAATCATCTGTTTAGTGATCTACACAAATAGCGAGTGGAGGATAATTTTACAAACTTTAATATATCAATAAAGACACCCAGTTACTGTCCAAGCAGTTAGAATCCTTTTTGCTCATGTCTGTCAGTAGAAAGTAGGAACTGATCACCGATAATGTAGCTGAAATGGCCTCGGGATTAAATGTACCACTAATAAAAATATAAATAATTCCCTTCCCTACCTCAGCTTACACTGAAACATAGCTTCAATATAATGCTAAGGGCCATCATATTATTTTGTAGTCCCGGATCGCTTCGAACCTGTCAGTTTATCTCTGAGAGCCAATCTTGACTTGACTAGCTTGATGCCATGATGCGTGCAAGCGTCGACGCGAGCGATGAGTGACTTTATTAAAAAATAAAGCACGTCAACCAAAACTCTACATCTAATTCACTTCTAAATATAAAACTTTATTCTTAAAAAAATATTCAAATAAATGGAGGGAATCCAACAATGACAAATTATCAAAATATCTACCTACCTCACAGCTTTCGATATTGACATTCTCATAACAAGATCCCTAAGTATAAAGATGTGAGCTGAAATAAAACATTATTAAATTGCAAGCTAAGTAATCAAAACAAATAGAAGTTTCATGCAATTGGTCTTGTTTACTGTCTGTTATGTATTGCTCATCTATTGTTTCCATCGTCTACGTACATTAAGGTGGGAATGTAGGTGAAAAGGTTTTTGCGTATATTATTAAAAAATATTTATGTTTTTGATCAAAAGAAATTGAATATTTCTTCTGTACAGAAACCAATTTAATTTTCTTCACAAGGTGGCCTAAACAGTTTGAATATCCGTCAAGGGTCTCCTAGAATTTAATGACAACTTTTTTCTTTATTTAAGGAGTTTGTCATCTAATGTTACTATGCTCATGGCAGATATTTAATAAATGTTGCGGTCGCCATTTGAAGAAAGTTAAACTATATTTTTGTACTGAAGAAATACTTTATTTAGTTTGACTAAAAATTGTTTTGCTATAAAAACTGCAGAAAACACATTTTCTCGAGTTCCCTACATCTTAACCTTAAGGTGGGGATACAGGTAACGCGAGCAAAGGAAGTGTTTTAGCAGTTTTCCTAGCAAAACATTGTATTGGTCAAAATAACTCAAATATTTCTTCCATACAAACAATGAGTTTAATTTTTTTCACATAGCTACCTCAACAGTGGTTTATTTTATGTCAAAGGTATTTTGGAATTTCATGACAAATTTCTCTCTTTATTTAAAAAGGTTTTTGGATAATGCCGTTATGCTCATTGCAGATATTTAATAACTACTGAGGCTACCACATGAATAAAATTAAACTATGTTTCTACTGGAGCATTATTTGATTCACATTGACAAAAAAAAAGTGTTGCTATAAAAACTGCCAAAACACTGACATTTTATCGCGTTACTTGCACCCCCACCACCTTTGACTAAAATGCGTTTACTTTAATATCTTCTCTCTATACCTAGTCTTTAGAGTGGTATTTATCAAAATGTGGTCCATAATGGCGTGCCAGGTGGTCTACACACGGGATCACAGGAAAATAAGGTGTAAGACACAATCGTATTTTCTTTATCAAATTATAATTTGAGACTAAGTTTTCAAAGATAAGAAAATTATTAGTAATCCAACCTCAAATGATATTAGGCCTGGCATGCAAAGACTTCCCAGACTTATATCCATTTTAAACGAAAACGTTCTGTCGATTTTCGGAAACTACCCGGCATTAAAATATTCTTTAGACCCATTTTGGTTGCCGAATGAGCTTAGGTGCTATTCTCGCAAAATACAAGATTGCTGAAGACGGAAAGATCGGGACTCGATATTAGTCGGTTGTACCAAAGGTGATTTTTTCTAAATGATTTTCCACTCTCCCTCCACGTTAATACTAGTTCACTTCCTCTAAATTCAACCTCTCTAATTCCTAATTCATTAGTGTAATTAGTACTTAAGCTTATAACCCGAACGGTAGTAAGAAGCGGTGCTAAATTTAAAAAAACCTTATACCCTCCTGGTCACAAATAAGGGTCTTCAGTAGGGCCTTAAATACCTAGTATCAAATAATGATCTAAAGTGCCCTTCTAGTCTCAAAATTAATAATGGCATTAATTGACCCCTCATCTGATTACCAAACTCTTCCTTCACCTCTGACAAGACATCTTGTGAATGTGAGGAATGTCAGGCCTCCACCGTGGTTCTGATCCCACGTTAAACTGTAGGTCCTCCATTTCATCTCACAATCACCCTACCATTACACATTAGCGTAAGTGCGTATAACCCGAACGGGTAGTAAGACGCGGTGCTAATAATAATAATAATAATTGACCCCTCGTATTTTTTGGAAGACCTTGTGTGCTCCCTATTATCTGAGGGGTGTCCTAAACTAACCTCTCTTGTCTCTGGAACGTTTAACATCAATTCAAGACTAAGAATGAGGAGAGAAAACCTTAGACGAAGTGTACCCGCGTCCCTTTATTATTTCAAAGTGTCTTCTTTACACCTGTGAAATCATGTTCCACCTTATAAATTACCTTTGTTTTCCCATATTTTTTTATTTGTATAATTAAGAGCCCAACTGACCCCCCCGGAAAGCGGGTAGATAATTCAGCTCAAATAATGTGTCGCATCTTTGTGTGGTTTTATATAAAACGGTGGAATTGGAATCTGTAAAATGATTTTAAAATGCTAAAAAAACTACATAAAAACTTAAAATTTATTAGGGTAGTTAAAAATGTAAAAACAATTAAAATGATCCCAATTTTGCTGTTGTCAAGTGGATAATACATGAAAACACACTTAGATTTAGTTTATGGCTCGAGCGCAATCTAATACCCCGGTTAATGAGAGGGGACATTAATTTTCCGTTTTTGTTTGTGTTTATGATGCCAATGGCTGCGTTTGTCAAGATGTGCCTTCAAGCCCTAAAAATAATAAGCCTAGTAGGTGTTTTTATACAGTTACTAACGGGTAGCCAGTAGCATACTTGTATACCATCCTAAGTTGTGTTTATAGTTTTTACTTTTAAAAAAATCAAAAAGTGCCGAAAACTGCTATTTTCACTTTTAAGATGTGAAATTTTTTTTTTCTTTCTAAAAACATAAAATAGTCCATGATAGCGTTTTATAAAAAAAAAAGATGAGCCCTGATCGTTTGAAATCAGTTCACAACTTTTTTCAATAAAAAATCAAAACCACGAAAAATTGTCGTTTTTTGACATTTAATTACAGGAGTTGTAATTGTCTTAGGATCTTTTTATGGAGCTTAAATTGTAGCTCTTGTTGCTGCCTATATATAATAAAAATTTCCTGCAAAAATAATCATAACCTTTTGCGGGCATCGCGAGTATGTAAAAACAGGTGTTCTCGAAAAACTGCTTGGAAGCGTCCGATAATTGTCATAGAGTGGTTTTTCAAAGCGCTATTTGTTCTAGAAGAGTTTATCTACAGCCCCCATATAATGAAATGTAAGCAGGTTCCGATTTAATACCTAAAAAGCGCGTCTGAAAACCGGGGTGTTTGTTGATTCGTGCGTGCGAGCGGAGGAGAAGTGGCAACGTGGTGGGGGAAGCGTCTCTGGCGGCCGGGCCTCGAGCGTTTTAAAGTGCGGTATCTCGCCAAAATATTAATAGTGGGCATATTAGTGACGCATAAGGAGTAAGTGGTGAATGGCTATTTTTGACGATTCACATTGGCATGGTATTATTTGTCATTTTTAATTTTTAATCGAAACATTGATATTATCTCGATGTTTTGGGAACATAAATAACATCAAAGTTAATAAAAGAGTTTTATTAATTATTTTATTGTTTGTTATTTTTTTATAATCATTGCATACAAAGTTATAGGTTTGGATCATGCATAAATATGAATGTAAATAAAAAACATTAAATTTTGATGAGTAAATTATTTTATTTTAAAAAATAGTTTAATATTGTAATAATAATACGAGAATATAAAAATAAGTCAATTTGACACTCGAAACATTTATTTAATCTTCTTCATCTACCATAACTTCGTATGCAATGCTTATGAAGCCCGTTAGCACTAAATAAGAATTATGAAAATAATAACAATATTAAAAAATGTTCACCACTTGCCTCTTATGCGTCACTAATATGCCCACTATTAATATTTTGGCAATATACCGCACTTCAAAACGCTCAAAGCCCGGCTGCCAGAGAGGCTTTCCCCACCACGTCACCACTTCTCCTCCGCTCGCACGCCCGAATCAACAAACACCCCGGTTTTCAGACGCGCTTTTTAGGTATTAAATCGGACCCTGCTTACATTTCACTATATGGGGGTTGTAGATAAACTCTTTTAGAACAAATTGTGCTTTGAAAAACCACTCTATGACAATTATCGGACGTTTCCAAGCCGTTTTTCGAGAACACCTGTTTTTACATAGGACCTACTCGCGATTCTCGCAAATAGTTAAAATTATTTTTGTACGAAATTTTTATTGTAGGTAAGCATCTACAAGAGCTACAATCCCCAAAACAAGGTCCTAAGACAATAATAACAACCCCTGTAATTAAATGTCAAAAAATAACAATTTTTCGCGGTTTTGATTTTTTATTGAAAATAGTTGTGAACCTATTTCAATCTACTAGAGCTCATATTTTGCGTTTTTTAAGCACTATTATGGACATTTTTTTAAAAATTGTTCACACCTTAAATGTGAAAATACCAGTTTACGGCACTTTTATGATTTTTTTTAAACGTAAAAGCTACAAGCCGATTTAGTCCAAAGTATATACATTCAAGTTCTACGTTTTTTCTCCTAATGATCACGTTGATAAAGTGGATGGTTAATTTATTTTAAGGAAAAAAAACTATCTTACCTGTACTACAACTCAACCAGGCTAAGCAAACGTGTGTTTCACTAACTTAAGTGTTGTTAGCTCGCAGGTTAACGGATGACCTGTATCGGTGTCTTTAAAGTGCATACGTACTGAATGGGATTAGCTGGTTGCAGCGGTGAGGTATGTTTGGAAAGTAGGGGCAGTTTTAAATACACTTTCCCTCGCGTCTAGAAGCAAGTAATAGATATTTTTAGTAAGCTAATTTTGTATCCCTTGATTGATAAACATTTTTTCTAAAGGCGATCACAGGCTTTGAAGATCACGAGCTGACCGCACAAGCTGCCTCTACCATGTTCTGTCCTGAGCCTTCTACCTCCAATACCCCTCACACACAGCTCCTTGAGATCTCCTCACTCCATCACGTTCTAGGTCACGCCAGAGGTCTTCAAGTGCCAAGTAAACCTTCCATGACAGCTCTAGGACTTATCTTCGGTTTCATTCTGGCTACATGCTTTGCTTATCTAATTCTGTTTGATTTCATTTTTGTACTATATCCGGTTGTTACATCAACTCATGCACTTCCTGGTTTTTTCTCATAACCTTCCTTTCAAAGGCCCTCAGTCTCTTCCTATCCCTCTTGATCGTTCGCCACTTTTTATTTATAAACTTTGGTTTGAATTAATTCTAGTTTCTTTTTCGATATTCAAAAGAAATTGATATAGTTTTCGGGAGTAAAAAAATTGTATGTAGGCATAAAGTTTTAAAAACTTTGACTATGGTAACTTAAAGTGTTTGTCGAGGGATGTTATTATTTTTACTAATTTTCAACTAGCCTAGTGCTGGAAATATATATTTTATGCGTGTCATTTTAATTAAGGACAAGATGTGGCTTAAGTTCATTAGGTGGGTTACGTTATCGGAGATACAATTGTTATTTTATTTTTATTTTTAGTCTGTAAGGAAATGTTTATATGTATCCATAATTTTGGGNTTTTGGGAATTTCTTTTTTTTAATTGTTAACTAGGACCAAATAATGGCTATGTATGTGACACCAGGGGTATCAACCCCATCTCCAACCCAATTTTTCACTCCCCTGTGTCATTCTTTCAGTGGGATGTGTATATGGCTAAAATTATAAATTAATCTCGGTGGTACCTGCTTCGGTGGCCTCGTGGTCTAACGCACTACTCTCGCAGTAGACTATACTATCGATGACGGGTAGATAGAGGTTAAAATCTCGGTTGTGTGTACTGAGGTTGATTTTTTAAAATTGTTCTCCACTTTCCCTTAATGCAAATGCGTGTATTGTCTTATAAATATAACCTTCCTAATCCATAACTAAGCATTTGCGTAATTACCACATAAGCGTATAACCTGAACGGGTAGTAAGACGTGGTGCTGGGGGGAAATAAAGTGTCGTTGGCCAGTCTCTCAAGATCCCGACGAGACTCTGATGTGGTGCACGTTATATTAGGTTAATGTAGTATATAATCCTACTATAATATGTATATTAGGGGTGAAGTAAATACAAACCTATAAACTGAAAAAACTGAAAGGCCACGCTTATTCATAGCCTGGTCGGTAAGC
>CABEEJ010011552.1:0-10682 GCA_901482245.1 Timema douglasi | reverse complement strand
GTCATACATCTCTGAAACCTGTTCGGGGTTCCCCCATCGAAAGGCGCTCGCAAATGAGTTCACAGATCATTGTGTTTATTTAGTGACCGGTCGACTTTCTTGAATTAGAATGTGTGCCCGTTTCCTTGGCTCATCGCGAGAGGACCGTGATCACGGAACGATAGCAGCAGTTGTGGGAGGGGGGGGTTCATACTTTCATTGATCTTTGTTGCCTTTGATGAGTTTCGACTCTCAGTTGGGTGCTCTGGAGAGGGTAGGATGGGTGTGGGTAAGGGGTAGCCCCCAAGTGGTTCATCGGTGTAGTTTCTTCAAACGTTTTTTCCATGCCAATACGGACTGGCCTTCTCTAAACAACTTTTCTCATTATTATTATTATTATTATTAACCGGGGATGGAAGGGGACGCCAAAATAGACCAGTGGTTTTTGATGTTTTTTGCAGTTTTTATGGCAAAACAATTTTTTGGCCAAAATAAATAAAATATTTTCTCCGGTACAAACATAAAAAATCATTTTCTCCACATGGTTATCTCAAAATTTCGTAAATATCTGTCAAGGGTGTTCTGGAATTTAATGACAACTTTTTTTTTTCTTGGTTTAAAAAGTTTACCCGCCTCGGTGGCGTAGTTGGCTAACGCTCTTGTCATGTTGAGCTCGACTGCTGAGGACGGGGAGATGGAGGTTCGTATCTCGGTCGGGTGAACTAGGGGTGGTTTTTTCCTAAATGTTTTCCCACTCTCCTTCCACGCAAATGCGGGTTCACTTCCTCTAACTCAACCTTCCCAATTCCTAATCCATTAGCGTGATTAGTACTTAAACCGTATAACCCGAACGGGTAGTAAGACGCGGTGCTAAATATTTATATTATTATTAAAAAGTTTGTTAGATAAATAATGTCACCAAGGTCATGAAAGCTATTCAACAACTGTTGAAATCATCATGTGAAGAAAATTAAACTCTCTGTTTATACTGGAGCAATATTTTATTTGTTTAAGCAAAGGAAATTTTTTTCCTTAAAAACTACAAAAACACTGACCTAAACTCGCGTCTCTTTCCACCCCACATTAAATCCGTAGCACAACTTCCTTCGGAGGGGAAGTAAAGCCGTCAGTCACATGTCGATTGTGGCATGTTAAATAACCCAGGAAGGAATGTGGAAAATACGTTTCCCGGCAAAATTTGTAGGCTCTTTTGCTCTCGCTCATAGAAATTCTCGTGTGCTGATATAATCAGCCGGTTCATAAAGTGCGCACTAAATATCTAAAATAAATAGATGGTGACCTGGCGGTCTAGGGGGTAAAGTGTCAGACTTCTATGCTGGCGGCCGGGGTTCAATCCTCGGTCCCGGCACAGATTTATCTGATTACCAAACCCTTCCTNCCCTTCCTTCACCTCTGACAAGACATCTTGTGAATGTGGGGAATGCCAGGCCTCCACCGTGGTTCGGATTCCACGTTAAACTGTAGGTCCTCCATTTCATCTCACAATCACCCTACCATTACACATTAGCGTAAGTGCGTATAACCCGAACGGGTAGTAAGATGTGGTGCTGATAATAATAATACTAAAATTAAAGAGGAACCAATAAATGTATATATATTTATTTGAGGTATTTAACGTGCACTTTCTGAAACAACTGATTGTATAAGCACACAAGAATTTCTATGAGCGAGAGTGAAAGGGCCCTACCAAATTTGTTGGGAAAGGTATTTTTCACAAACTTTCCAGGGTTCTTTTACACGCCACAAAAGATATGGGACGGGATCTACTTCCACTCCGAAGAAAGCTGTCGTCCCCAACTTCCTCTGAAATATAACCTTCCTAATTCTTAACTCAGTAGCGTAATTAGTACCCGAACGGATGGTAAGACGTGGCGATAAAAATAAAATGCGGTTATAAAAGAGAATAAGGAAATGAATAGTCCGAGAGAGAGAGAATAATAATAAAGAATGACACGAAAGATGTGGTAGGATTGTTACGGATCAATGGTTTTGGTCCATGGATGGATGGATGGGGCAAATGAAATGGTTGATCTTGAGTCTGTGAGGGACCCTGGAAAATAATAATTATACTACACCTTGTGACGCTGATGAGTGAAATGAGGAAGTGGATCAGGGAGCGAGGAAAGAACAACAGTGTTAAATTCGTCCATGAAAAGTAGAATCTTTTTTATCTTATTTTTATTCTATCATTATAGCAGTTATTAACAAGAAACTTTGTCGCTTTGTCCCCCATCGTCACCGCGGAGAATGTCGAGTAATCATTCAAATACGAATGTACTGCACACATTTCTGTCATATTATTATTATTATTATTATTATTATTAGCACCGNTATTATTAATAATAATATTAGCACCGCGTCTTACTACCCGTTCGGGTTATACGCACTTACGCTAATGTGTAATGGTAGGGTGATTGTGAGATGAAATGGAGGACCTACAGTTTAACGTGGGATCCGAACCACGGTGGAGGCCTGGCATTCCCCACATTCACAAGATGTCTTGTCAGAGGTGAAGGAGGGGTTTGGTAATCAGATAAATCTGTGCCGGGACCGAGGATTGAACCCCTGACGCCCAGCACAGAAGTCTGACACCTTACCCCCTAGACCACCAGGTCACCTTCTGTCATATCGTAGGTGTTTTCTTTTTCCCTTTTACTCCCATAATACCTCGCGCGAGCCGGGAGCTGAGTTGGGCCTGCTCATCTCAATTTCAAATTGCTTTATGGATGCCGTTTTTCAACCGTTTTGGGGACGAGTCGATACAATATTTTGAATAGGCTTTATTTATGTGCCACCTGTAATATACCAATAAAATAATAATTTTTCCCATTTTTTTTGCATATTTTTGCGTAACGTATTTTTTAAATACATAAAACTTAAATTTAACATTAACTTTTCACATTTTAAACTATTTATAATTATTTTATTCAAGATGGCTCTGCTTTAAACTACATATTACATACTCAACTTTCAAATAATTATTATTAAACTTGAATGTCTCTATTAGGTTTTATTATTATTATTGTTGTTAGCACCGCGTCTTACTACCCGTTCAGGTTATACGCTTTAAGTACTAATTACTCTAATGGATTAGGAATTGGGAAGGTTGAATTAGAGGAAGTGAACCCGCATTTGCGTGGAGGGAGAGTGGAAAACCATTTAGGAAAAACCACCCCCAGTTCACCCGACCGAGATTCGAACCTCGATCTCCCCGTCCTCAGCAGTCGAGCTCAACACGACAAGCGCGTTAGCCAACTACGCCACCGAGGCGGGTTAGATGACAAACATTTTTAATGAGCATAAAAAAAAGTTGTCATTGAATTCCTAGGACACCTTCGACAGACATTCAAGAACTGTTGATATCAAATCCGCCTCGGTGGCGTAGTTGTATAACGCGCTAGATTCATGGTGGGCTAGAATGCCGAGGACGGGTATATCCGAGGTTCGAATCTCGGTCGGGTAGACTGGGGGTGGTTTTTCTTAGATGGTTTTCCCCTATCCCTCCACGCAAATGCAGGTTCACTTCCTCAAAATTCAACTTTCCCAATTCCTAGTTCATCAGCGTAATTAGTAATTAAGCGTATAAACCAAACGGGTAGTACAAGGCCGTAGCCAGGGGAGGTTTGGGGGTTCAAACCCTCCCTCCCCCCGAAATTTTATGAACAAAATATAAAGGGCTTTATTTATGGTTCAAACAATATCTGTGTCTGTTCTAGAGTTTGTTGACTGTTCTAGAGTTTGTGTCTGTTCTAGAGTCTGTGTCTGTTCTAGAGTTTGTGACTGTTCTAGAGTCTGTGACTGTTCTAGAGTTTGTGACTGTTCTAGAGTTTGTGTCTGTTCTAGAGTCTGTGTCTGTTCTAGAGTCTGTGTCTGTTCTAGAGTTTGTGTCTGTTCTAGAGTTTGTGACTGTTCTAGAATTTGTGTCTGTTCTAGAGTCTGTGTCTGTTCTAGAGTTTGTGTCTGTTCTAGAGTCTCTGTCTGTTCTAGAGTTTGTGACTGTTCTAGAGTTTGTGTCTGTTCTAGAGTTTGTGACTGTTCTAGAGTTTGTGACTGTTCTAGAGTTTGTGACTGTTCTAGAGTCTGTGTCTGTTCTAGAGTTTGTGACTGTTCTAGAGTTTGTGACTGTTCTAGAGTTTGTGACTGTTTTAGAGTTTGTGACTGTTCTAGAGTCTGTGTCTGTTCTAGAGTCTGTCTTGTTCTAGAGTCTGTGTCTGTTCTAGAGTATGTCTGTTCTAGAGTCTGTGTCTGTTCTAGAGTTTGTGACTGTTCTAGAGTTTGTGTCTGTTCTAGAGTTTGTGACTGTTCTAGAGTTTGTGTCTGTTCTAGAGTCTGTGACTGTTCTAGAGTTTGTGTCTGTTCTAGAGTTTGTGTCTGTTCTAGAGTCTGTGACTGTTCTAGACTTTGTGTCTGTTCTAGAGTTTGTGAATGTTCTAGAGTTTGTGTCTGTTCTAGAGTCTGTGACTGTTCTAGAGTTTGTGTCTGTTCTAGAGTCTGTGTCTGTTCTAGAGTTTGTGACTGTTCTAGAGTCTGTGACTGTTCTAGAGTCTGTGTCTGTTCTAGAGTTTGTGGCTGTTCTAGAGTTTGTGACTTTTCTAGAGTATGTGTCTGTTCTAGAGTATGTCTGTTCTAGAGTCTGTGTCTGTTCTAGAGTATGTCTGTTCTAGAGTCTGTGTCTGTTCTAGAGTTTGTGACTGTTCTAGAGTTTGTGACTGTTCTAGACTTTGTGTCTGTTCTAGAGTTTGTGTCTGTTCTAGAGTTTGTGACTGTTCTAGAGTTTGTGACTGTTCTATACTTTGTGTCTGTTCTAGAGTTTGTGACTGTTCTAGAGTTTGTGATTGTTTTAGAGTTTGTGACTGTTCTAGAGTCTGTGTCTGTTCTAGAGTCTGTCTGTTCTAGAGTCTGTGTCTGTTCTAGAGTCTGTCTGTTCTAGAGTCTGTGTCTGTTTTAGAGTCTGTCTGTTCTAGAGTCTGTGTCTGTTCTAGAGTCTGTGTCTGTTCTAGAGTCTGTCTGTTCTAGAGTTTGTGACTGTTCTAGAGTTTGTGACTGTTCTAGCGTTTGTGACTGTTCTAGAGTCTGTGTCTGTTCTAGAGTCTGTCTGTTCTAGAGTCTGTGTCTGTTCTAGAGTCTGTGTCTGTTCTAGAGTTTGTGACTGTTCTAGAGTTTGTGACTGTTCTAGACTTTGTGTCTGTTCTAGAGCTTGTGACTGTTCTAGAGTTTGTGTCTGTTCTAGAGTCTGTGTCTGTTCTAGAGTCGTATGTTCGTAAGTCATGGGACGGTATCAGTCGATCTATAAAATGTGAGTTATATATCGCTGATAAATTATCATCTTCCTAATCACAGACAAATATAAGCTATTTATGTAAGTATATTATCCTCATTGAAGGTCAATTATAGTTAACTTTAGTGATGATGAAGGTTATAGCAAAACATCTGGATTGAGCCACAAGATGGACAAATAAAACGATTAAATTAAAAAACCGTCAAAACTGGTTTTTATAAAATTACTTTTATTAAATGTATACTTTCTTTTATTTTAGCCTTGCGTCTCACTATCTGTCCAGGTTATACGCGTATGTAATAATTGTACCAATGAGCTAGTGATGAGGAAGGCTGAATTTTAAAGAAAGTGTACCCCAATTTTCGTGGAGGAAGAGTGGAAAACCACCCTCAGTAGCACCGACCTGGTTTAGAACCACAATCTCCTCATCATCAGCAGTCTAGTTTATTTCTAGAGGGACGACTTAGACCATGCGGCCACCGTATTAGGTTTAATGTAGTGTTAAAAGTCAATCAACATACATAACCTGACATAATTCTAGGACAAACACGCTAACCATTCGCGGTTAAATCATTAATATATCCCTCAGCGAGTAAAAACAAACAGAATTTCAGAAATATATATATCCACTCTCACCTGGAATCGAACTTGCCCCCCCTTAGTTTATCAGACACTGGCTGTACAGTTTGGGTAGTTTTTATTTATTTATTGGCACCACGTCTTGGCTCCCGTTCGGGCTAGACGCACGTAGTATATACTAATCACTCTAGGGATGTAAGGATGGGAGAGGCAAATTATTTTTATAGAAAAAGTAAATGTATCGGCCCTTGCGCAGAGGGAATGAATCAATCTCAATACAGTCAACCGGGACTTGAACCCTGAACTCATCACCAGCAAAACAGACCAATGAGAGTGACAGTTATTTAGTTGATTAATTTTCAAATTTTTTTACTACATAAATATCACAACATTACGAACACTAAACTTTATAAATAATAATAATACACGTTTGTGGTCATGTTGTATAGGACGTGAGGCTCACAATAGAATGAATCTATGTTTTCCGAAAGGTCCAGGCTCGAATCTTGTTCGGGTGCACTATTGGGTGATTTTTCCACAAGCGATCCATTTTATGGTATTTATTCATTCCCTCGCTACGCAAATACGCACGCATTTTATGTTACCCTACCGATTTTTACCCCTTAAAACAGGCCGTTAATATAACTTTTAAATCTAAAACATTAATAACCTACAATGGTGGGCAGGCGGTCTTAATGTCGGGTACATTTAGTTTGGTTTGACAATAACAAGGGAGGTGATCGAGTCTCGAATATCAGCCTGATGAAGGGAGGGTGTTTTTTTTTACTGTATGGTTTCCCCTCTCTTTTATTGTAAATGCTGGTATATTCCTCTAAATGTTACCTTACTCATCCATTAACACAAGTAATGTTTATGCGGAAAGCCTGAATGGAGAAAAACGGTGCAAAAAAACATACTGATCAAATATTATTATTATTATTAGCACCGCGTCTTACTACCCGTTCGGGTTATACGCACTTACGCTAATGTGTAATGGTAGGGCGATTGTGAGATGATATGAAGGACCTACAGTTTAACGTGGAATCCGAACCATGGTGGAGGCCTGGCATTCCCCACATTCACAAGATGTCTTGTCAGAGGTGAAGGAAGGGTTTGGTAATCAGATAAATCTGTGCCGGGACCTGGGATTGAAACCTGGACCCCCAGCACAGAAGTCTGACACCTTACCCCTAGACCGCCAGGTCACCTACTGATCAAATAAACGAATTGTAATAAAACTCCCTTCCCAATTTGTTACGCTAAATATTCAAAAACCCACTTCAGGGGCTAACCGGTTTCACCTCACTCTAGTGTTAAACTGGCCTGCTGATGACGGGGAGATCGAGGTTCGAATCCCGGTCCGGTCTAGTGAGGGTGGGGTACCTTAAATGTTTGGCGTATTTAGCTAACGCGCTAGTTTCGTGTTGAGCTAGACTGCTGAGGACGGGGAGCTCAATGTTCGAATTTCGCTCGGGTGAATTGGGGGTGGTTTTGACTAAATGGTTTTCCACTCTGCCCCCACGCAAATGCGGGTTCACTTCCTCTATATTCAACCTTAACAATTCCTAATTAATAAGCGTAATTAGTACTTGATAACCGGATAACCCGAACTGGTAGTAAGACGCGGTGATAAATCAAATATATTAAATGTTTTCCCAATCTCCTTCAATGCAAATGCGGGTACGTTAACTCTAAAATGCCCTCTTCCTCATCCCTACCCTATTAGATTAATTAACGTATATGCGTATAGCCTGGAAAAGTAGTGATAACAAAATGACGCTATTTTTTATTTAATTATTTGAGGTATTTAACGTGTGCGTTTTAAACCGACAGATTATATCAGCACACGAAAATTTCTATGCGCGAGAACGAAAGTGGCTTCCAATTTTGCCAGGAAAGGTATTTTCACATACCCTCCAGGGTTTTTCAACGTGCCGACATGGGACCGACAGTGTCAGTTCCCTTCCGAAGGAAGTTGTGCTACAAAAATTTTTATCGCTCAAGAAAATTCGTTGGTCCCAGCTGGGTTCAAACCCATGACCATCGGATCCTAGGGCGAGCACTTTACTCCGAGACGGTAACCTGGTGGTCTAGGGGTAAGGTGTCAGACTTCTGTGCTGAGGGGTCCAGGATTCAATCCTCGGTACCGGCACAGATTCATCTGATTACCAAACCCTTCCTTCACCTCTGACAAGACATCTTGTGAATGTGGGGAATGCCAGGCCTCCACCGTGGTTCGGATTCCACGTTAAACTGTAGGTCCTCCATTTCATCTCACAATCACCCTACCATTACACATTAGCGTTAGTGCGTACAACCCGAACGGGTATTAAGACGCGGTGATAATAATAATAATAATATTAATAATACTCCAGACAACAAAGGTCGACGGTCAGCGAAGCTATTCCTTTCTCCCAAGAAGAGTTTTAACTTCTGCAGCCCCCACAACGTAAACCGTTATAATTGTGACCTTCGAGGTAATTAAGCACCTCACCAAACCTTGATTTGTTGGCATTAACTGTGACTATTTTGTTTACGGAAAGCTAAATTCCCACGCTTTATTATATGGCGGGTCATTCATTAATGGGAAAGGGAAAAAAAAACACTTTTCCAAGGATAGTAACAATAATGTATTCTGATTAAATCGGATTATGTTTTTTTTTCTTCCCATAGGATAACAATACTTCACAATATATTTTATGGTAAAATCGCGTCTCTTGGAATGGAACTAAACGTTTCTTTAATTTAGAATGTGTGTCAGTGTCTCTGGATAATTAATCTTACTAATTAGTGTAATTAAAGCTACTATATATTTTTCTTTTTTAAAAAAGGAGAAATCAAATAACCTATTTTAATTGTGTTCCTGAAAATAATTATGAGCACTCACTATTAGATTTTTTTATATTTTATTTATTTGAGGTGTTTAACGTGCACTTTTTTGAACCAACCGATTATATCAGCCCACAATAATCTCTATGAGCGAGCGGGAAAGGGCCCACCAATTTTACAAGAAAGGTATTTTCACATACCAATCAGGGTTCTTTATACAATTCCACAATCGACATGGAACCAACGACTTTACTTCCCCTCCGAAGGAAGTTATGCTACAGATATTTATAATTCAAGAAAATTCGCCGACCCCAGCTGGTTTAAGGCGTCCCCTGGACAACGATACATTAGTACTGGCCAATCTTTCCATTACTGGGCTGCGAATGACGCGCAATATTACTATACCCCTTACTGAGGGTGTGGGAGTGGGGGGGGGGGCAGAAAGAGGAACACCGTATTATGCACAGCCTAATGAATTGTGCTCGGCAGTGAGCAAGCCTACGATTATGGCGCCAGCCATGACACATTAAATGGCGTAGAAGTGTTTAGTGATGATAACATTAATTGCTACAAAGATGAAAACATTGTATCAAAATATTTTAATCCCAAATTCTTATCTATCTGGATTTTTTTTTCTTAATGTAGTGTACTTTCTATAAGAACAATATGTTTCTTGTTAGATAAATAATTACTTTGCAGAAATTAAATAGAAACTATCTCTATTTGTATCAGCTTCATTGCAAAAACTAGACAAGTCATATTGATACCTATTAAAAAACAGTTAAGTCAATTTATATCTGATATATTATCACTAATCACTATATACCGAAATTTTTAAAACTTAAGATAAAACATATATAAACTAATATTTTTTAAATTATTTAAAAGATTGAAGATTAATATAATTTAATCATTGCAAAGCATGAACATTTATTTAACTTTCTCAAAAGGTTTATTTTTATTTGTCTTGTTCTTGAAATAAATCCTTCTATTATAATTTATCAGAATGTTTTGTATGGCATCTAAAGAATCAAAGATAAACAATATGTTTTGATATTTTTTAAGATAATGACAATGTTACGTAGCTTATACCAACAAATGCATTCATTAAATAATAAATTCTATTAAACCAATATATTCTTATCACTTCATAAACACCACGTAAATATATTACTAAAGTATTTATAAACGGATACAATTTTTTTTTAAACATCCATAATATCAATTAGATTAGAGTAAACCTAAGCCAAGTTTTATAATTGCAGCAGAATTTTTAAATTATTTGTTGACATTCAAAGATAAACGATGTTTATTATATTACGGTGTCATCAGTATATACGACACATTTTCGTATTTAATTTCAAAATATTTACGTTACAAATAATGATTCTATTAAACTCGTCCCTTATCATAAATTCATAAACAACAGAGATAGCTCATAAGTACTAGTAATTCAAAGAAGCTTTTTAATTAATACAAAAAATATGTTTTAAAAAAAATATCCTAATCCTAATAGAGATTTAGGTTTAGTGAAATACTAAACAAGTAAACACTACTCATTAAGTAGGCTACTTATAATTATTATTAATGGGTTCTTAGAATTCATTTAAACCTATAATAATCAGCCTGGAATCCCCGAGCCCTTTTTATAAGAAGTATTCACTTTGTTGTGTATTTTTAATCTTTGTAATAAGTTTTGACAAAATACTATAAACGGCTTCTAACGGTAGTCAGGTTTAGAGGGTTGAGTATGATTTGAAATGTCGAGTTTCAAGCCCCAACTTAATATATAACGGAAAAATGGTGACCTGGAGGTCTAGGGGTAAGGTATCAGACTTCTATGCTGGCGGCCGGTGTTCAAACCTCGGTCCCGACATAGATTTACCTGATTACCAAACCCTTCCTTCCCATCTGACAAGACATCTTGTGAATGTGGGGAATGTCAGGCCTCCACCGTGGTTCGGATTCCACGTTAAAGTGTAGGTCCTCCATTTCA
>CABEEJ010011551.1:0-10685 GCA_901482245.1 Timema douglasi | reverse complement strand
TGGTTGGGGCCCCCCCCTCTAACCCCAAACCATCATTAGAAAGCATTTTTTGTAATTTATAACGCTTTTTTGTATTCTTACTCAAAACCTAGGAAGATACATTTTTCGAATCTGATAATATTCATACCACTTTCAACCTCATATATATATGGTCTATATGTTAATTAAATATTATCAGCTTCAGTGGTCGAATGGGGTAAGTCTCGTATTAGACTGGCCTGCTGATGATGGGAAGATCGAGTTTTGAATCCCGGTCGGGCCTACTAAATAGCTTCCCACTCTATTTCTACGCAAATTTGGGTACATTACCTCTCAAATGTTTCCTTCCTCATCCTTACCCCATCAGAGTAACTATCATATATGCATATAACCTGGACAAATAGTAAGACGTAGTGGTAATATATATATATACACGCCATATCCTGTTAGGGGACTTAACTACAGGCCGCCGGTAGGAGCACCACCCCCCTTCCCAAAAACAAATTTCTAGGTGCGCGTACGTCGATGAAAAAATAACGTTTTCTAAACTCTTTATTCGCTCGAATTGTTAGTGTTTCCTTATTTATTTAAAGGAAGTGTACCCACATATACGTGGAGGGAGAGTGGAAAACAATCTTTTTAAACATCCTAGTCTGGCCGAGATTCGAACCTCAATCTATCTCCACGTTTAACCTACTGTGAGAGTGGTGCCTTAGACCATGCGGCCACCAAAACCGGGCAGTGTTGATTATTCACAGTAAATTATTGAAGTCAAGGAACAACGACTTTTTGCGAGAAACCGAATTATAGAGCACAATATTGTTATCAGAAGAATTAATTTATTAGTAAACAGAAATGTTTAACTTAAAAATCACTTGATATTTATTCAATGAAAACAAAAAACTTTTAACGAGGGTTTTGTTTGTCTATAAGCCAAAGCAAGCTAGAAAAACTATTACGAAAGTCAGGCGGGAAGTTTGAAAGACAAGTCGCCATAAAAGTTTGGAATGTTGGTAGAAATTACTGGGATGGGCATTCAATTGTCAAGTTACTATGTGGCGGGAAAGGTGAGAGAGGATTAGAGAAGAAAAGTTCTCTATCTTGTTACCCGTGCTATCTAGCGGTTGCACATATAACCAAGCAAATTCTGTAAAATTCAAACGCAAGCAAGAAAGTTGTCAACAATAGAAATATAAGTAAATGGCATAGATTGATTAAATTCAAAACAAAATTTCCAAACGACGACCAAGAGAAAACGGTATAGTTAGTTTTGATGAGCAAGCTTTTTTTTTTGTTCTTGTATTTTTTTAAAACAGTATCATAACCAAAAATTGTTTTTTTTTTCATTTATCTTCTCTTTTTTTTTTACTCTCACGGAGGGAGGATTGGTGCTTTTCAAGAGAAGCAAAATAACATTTTTACCTCTCCTCTCTATCGCCCCCATTCATTTCTCTCCTCTTTTTGCCGTGTTTTGTGAGCCAGAGCTTGAAGCTCTCTCGCCTGCCATTTTTTTTTGGCGCGGTTCTGTTGGGGGGCCGGAGCAGCAGCGCCATTGATCGGCCGCCCCGGAGTCTCCCGGCTTCTCTCTCCCTCTCCGGCCTCTGCATAACGGTGTTCTCGTCCCCTTCCCATGACTGATGCTTCTTGCTGGTAATACTGTTAGACAACATAACCTCAATTCTGTGTTGCCGAGCCAGCTTTCTCAAAGAACAAAAAATATGCTTGTTTGTCAGTTGTATTTACACAAGTTTTCTAATATTTACTCTGTGAAAACTCAATTTAGAATTGCTCCACGCAACGATTAGTGGTTTCTTTTTCCCCTCAAACATAATATATTTCCTCACAATATGAAATTTATTCCATAAAAATAAAATACATAGGCCTACTATAGATACATTATGTTTTTTTTTAAACTTAAAACTATTGTTGTTTCCCAGTAGTTAGTTGATTGTCAAATGGGCTCTGCCTAGCGGTCTGGAGCTGTCGTCGGTCACTTGTTGAATATACCCCAGCGTTCATCACTCGAAGAAAGGTGTCATAATTCTTTGAATTTCAACGCTGGACTTTAGCCAAGCTACAGTCTTTGGGAAACTTTGCTTTCCTCGCTCGCTGTGCGCGCAAGAGAGAGTCGGCCACAACACTCAACCAAGAGAGAATCGATAAATAGAGGGGAGGGAAGTAAACGCGCAGAGCCTTGCAGCTCTATCCCAGCCTGGCTGGCTTGCCGTTCCGCCTGAACCGCCGTTTCACTTTATGCAGCTGTGAGACGATAACAACGATGGGCTATAGGATTCGGGCGCTGGGGAAAATGCCAAATGGGCTATAGGTAACGGCGGGAAGAGAGATTTGAAGCGGTCGTCGTCTGCTGGCCGAGCGCGTACACCGAAGCTGCCGCTAAAGAGAAACACGGGAAGGGAAAACAGAGAGGGAAAAAACAAATTCGAACTTTAGATTTGAACTTTCTTAGTTTTCATGAACCAATGATAGATTGAGCACGCTTTTTTGAACACAAAGCTTGCAGAAAAAGTAGATTAAAATACGTTTTTGTTTATAAGTTGTAAAAGTGCACTTTAAAAAGTGCTGTTATTCATCAGAAACAGACAACATAACCTCAAAGCCTCAAAAGAAAAATAACACGTCAAGTAGATCATGAAATATTTTAATTATTGTACCACAGAACTGAACTATGTTATAAGTTTGACTATTGAATAAAATAAATACACAAAAGAACGAAATAGCATTATGTGCTTTATCCAAGATATTATGTTTAATTAATCGACAGCAGAAAAAAGCCTATCCTTTATTTTCTAGAGAGAAACATGTTATTGTTGTGTAAATATTTTCCCTACTCTTTAGCAATTACAAAGAATAGATCCAATTTTATTTTGAACTATAAGACACAGGTTGTGCTATAAACACCCTTTTAAAATACAAATTGTTATTTTATTAAAATCTTAAAGAGGGTGTTTAGCATAGTATTTTTAAAAATTAATAAAACCAGAAACACCAAAAATTATTCATCTTCAATCTTTTGATTTGATATTCGAAAGCACCAGCATTTCTTGGATCAAGTTGCGTAAGTTAAATTCCCGCAACTTCATTGTTGCCTACTCAAAAGTGCAACACCGCTGCGCGCCACATTTGCAGATGACGTCATACCCCTGTCATGTAGTCAAAATGGCTATTGTTTTCCAACTAATTGCTAGATTTGCAAGTTTATATTTCAAATTCATGTGATGCACATTAAATCTGGTTTTATCGAAAATGATTTGGACGAATGTCTCGTGTACGGGTAACAATAATCAATATAATGTGTGCCATGGGCGCGTGATTTAGCTCAAAGCAACTAATTACATTCAACGATTGAGATTCACTGTCAAATCACCACAGAAAATAGAGCGTTGAGGGCTTCAGCTCTATTTTCTATAGTCAAACATATCAAGTCGAAACCAATATGGTATTAAGTACACTTTTAATTTCTAACATGCAATTTGCAGCTACGCTAAAGCTCAAACAATGTAAAGAAAATGATAAATCGACCTTTATAATAAACTAAAACAATGTCAGGCTATAGGTGTTTTTTTAAATGTCCTAAATGTTTTATAGAAATAAAGTATATTTTTCGATTAAAATGGGAAATTTTTGCATCAAAGTAAAACACTATTTATATATTTTTATTTGAAAATGTATTATTTGATTGAAAAACTAACCTTTCAGGTAAGAACAAGGGTGTCGTTTTCTTGAAAGGTCTGAAAATGTATAATGTGGTAATTAGACAATAAATAATCACATTAATATGGTTACGTAATATAGGCTTAAGTAAGATGATTATACATATGGTTTTATGCAGGAGGGCACTACTTTTTGAGGTTATGTCCTGTTGTCCTGCAGAACAAGTACAGCTAACAGCTGACTTCTGACAGTCAACATTTAGGTGTATACCTAAATTTTGGCTGTCACTTGCTAAACACATGTTTTTGCAGATCATATAGTTCGGCGTAGGGATACATAATTTGGTCTGGTAACTTTTCAAAGCCGTAAGCTGTCAGCTGTGAGCTGTCAGTCAGCACCAAAGAAGCCATGGAGCTTTTGTAGTATTACACCCATAGATTTTTTTTTTAAACAAGTAATTCCAAAAGTACTTATGTTGAGTTAGAGAATTTTTTTTATCGAAATCAACAGCGCAAGGAACATACATGACCTTCAAGATTTGATTTTGAGAATTTTTAGTTACAAGTTATATTTGCCAAAATGTTATGTACACGTGCAAATACCATTTAAGTTCCTTACTTATATATGGCGATGTACTTAAATTCTCATGAAAAGGGAAGAAAGAACCTGTGCTTTAGTTTTTGGTAACATAACTTACGTCTTTCAAAGATGTTTCTTGATATTACCTATTATTTGTTCCTAGAGTTGTTTTTCCTTTAACACAATGTATTATTATAACTTTAGTACTAAAGTAGTAGTTTAAAGTTATTAAACTTCCTACTTTTATTTTGTAATTAATAGTGAAAAAAAAGTTATTTATGTTTATGTTCGGACATTTTTTTTTTACATGAAATTGACACTGAAACTATTTTAGGAATTGTGTGACTGATGAAACTAAGTGTTACCCGTGATTACTAATTAGCAATGAAAAGGTATTTATAAATATGTTTTGTTTTTATATTCCATCTGTTATTTTCCCATTGTCTACTTTATTTCTTCTTCTTTAAAACGTATGATACATTTATAAATACTAAGAATATAGTCACCATTATGATATATATTTGTCCTGCTTTTTATAATAAAAAAATTGTCACTATAGTTATAAACCTTTTAGGTCAGGGTTAAACGCCAAATATAGCTATACACAATCACCTTATTGAGCGAAGCTATTTCTCTAGATGTAGATAAAAGCTTAAACACTCTCCTGGTTTAGTTGGAGTTATTGCTCTAGCTGTATTTAAACACAATCTCCAGGCTTATTATTTCTCTAGCTGTAGGTACACACAATCTCCTGGTTTAGTTGGAGTTATTGCTCTAGCTGTATTTAAACACAATCTCCAGGTTTATTATTTATCTAGCTGTAGGTACACACTATCTCCTGGTTTGATTAGAGTTATTTCTCTAGATGTAGTTACACCCAATCTCTTGGTTTAGTTGGAGTTATTGCTCTAGCTGTATTTAAACACAATCTCCAGGTTTATTATTTCTCTAGCTGTAGGTACACACACTCTCCTGGTTTGGTTAGAGTTATTTCTCTAGCTGTAGGTACACACATTCTCCTGGTTTGGTTAGAGTTATTTCTCTAGATGTAGTTACACCCAATCTCTTGGTTTAGTTGGAGTTATTGCTCTAGCTGTATTTAAACACAATCTCCAGGTCTATTATTTCTCTAGCTGTAGGTACACACAATCTCCGGGTTTGGTTAGAGTTATTTCTCTAGCTGTAGGTATACACAATCTCCTGGTTTGGTTAGATTTATTTCTCTAGTTGTAGGTACATACAGACTCCTGGTTTGGTTAGAATAATTTCTCTAACTGTAGGTATACACAATCTCCTGGTTTGGTTAGATTTATTTATCTAGCTGTATTTAAACACAATCTCCAGGTCTATTATTTCTCTAGCTGTAGGTACACACAGTCTCCTGGTTTGGTCGGGATTATTTATCTAGCTGTAGGTACACACAGTCTCCTGGTTTGGTTGGGATTATTTATATAGCTGTAGCTACACACTATCTCCTGGTTTGATTAGAGTTATTTATTTGGCGCTAGGTGTACACACTCTCTTTGTTTGGTTAAAGTTATTTCTCTAGCTCTTGGTATACACATCATTCTCTTTATTTTTTTGTTTGGGTTTATTTATTTAGTTTTAAGTAGCCTATGCACACTCTCCTTGTTTATTTTGAATACTTTTTCTATGTTTAGGTTGGTTATACACATTCTACTTGTTTGGTTAGAGTTATTTCTATAGCTGTAGGTTTTCACAGTTTCTTGTTTTGGTTAGAGTTATTTTTCTAGCACTAGGCATAAACTCTGACTTTGTTTGATTAGAGTTATTTTTTGTAGCTGTAGTTATATATAGTTACTTGGTTAGAGTTATTTCTATAGCTGTAGGTATACACAGTTTCCTGGTTTGGTTAGAGTTATTATTTTAGTTCTATGTATATAACTGTAGGTATACATTCTTTCTTTGTTTGGTTAGAGTTATTTCTCTAGCTTTAGGTATACACTCTTGCTGTGTTTGGTTAGAGTTATTTCTAGAGCTGTAGGTACATACACTCTCATTGTTTGGTTAGATTTATTTTTATAGCTGATTTATACATAGGTTCTTGGTTTGGTTAGCGTTATTTATATAGCTGTAGGTTTAAACAGTTTCCTGGTTTGGTTAGAGTCATTTATATAGTTCTAGGTATACACTCTTTCCTTGTTTGGTTGGAGTTATTTCTCTAGCACTAGGCATACTTTCTTGCTTTGTTTGGTTGGAGTTTTGTGCGTTTGCGTCTTTCTTTAATGATTTAACCTATTTTTATGTAACCAACACTAGTATTATATTAGCAACAGGTCACTTCTATTTGAACAATGATTTCCTTCTCCTTTTATTGACTAGTAATGCTGTTAAAATATTGTGTATGATTTCAAACTTTTAATAGTAACAAAATAATATTTTGAGTAATTAGGTGTGTTGAAAGACTGGAAAAGGTAAGTTATACTACCTATATAAGCTACAAATTTCATATATGACACTTATTCTTTTTTTAAGCTGCTCTTTTCTCTTGTTTTTTTATTTTATTTTAGCACCGCGTCTTACCAACTGTTTGGGCTATACGCCTTCTTCTTGATAATTCCTCGAGTAAGATCTTACAGGTGATGCAAAATTGTTTGCTTCCTTTTCTTGGACCTCACTTAATCGACTCATCCCAAAACAAACTCCTTTGTTTTCCAATAACATAGTGTTTGTAAGGCAACAAAGGCATTTGAAATGTTGACAAAGCTAATTTTACATTCGGAAGTTTTACTTATTAAAACTGCAGTAAAAGTAAAAAACTATAACAATAAGTTTTTATATGTATATGTGGACTCCCCTTTAAGGTGATCCAACAAATTTCAGAGGTGGTCCGAACATTCTTGGGCGAAGAAACTTGGGTGGGTAAGGAACTAATTTGAGTTTTAAATACCCTAAAATCATTTTGTATTTTTATTTGTAACTAAATGAAGGAGTTTGAGTGTTATACATTATATTTTATGGCATATAAAGTAAATAAGTATTTTAAATTAAAGAAAAATCCCTCAAATGTGTTAGATTTATACACTACTCTTTGGTTATGAGAAGGTATTAAAATCGATATCGAGAACTATTTTGACGAAATTTACTATTTATTAACTAGGAAATTACAGTTTTCAATTATATAATATGTGATTACTAAATTTGATATAAATTAATGTTCTTAAGAGTTTTTATAGCATTAATAAATATTCATTATCATTGCTTGAAAGAAAATTTACTTCAGAATCAGCTACATGCTGTAGCCAAGAGTCCAAGGGAGAAGAAAGCTATTTTTTTCTAGGATGAGAAGGGGGAGGGGGCTACTCAAGGCCGTAGCCAGCCAATAATTTCAGGGGCGGGGGGGTGAGGCGGTGGGTGTTGGTGGGCACATCCCCCAATTGCCGGAGGCTAGAAAAAAAATTCTAGATGATAAACAGTTCTAGAAACTATCTGAAGTATTTTTTATGGTAACACAGCCCCCTAATTTGTATTTATATCTTAATTTTGATATTGTTTGAACCATAAATAAAGCTATATATATATATTTTGTTCATAAAATTTTGGGTGGAGTTTGAATCCCAACTCCCTCCCTACCCCCGACTACGGCCTTGGGGGTGCTAGAAAATGTTACTACACCTAGAGCCAATAAAAGTTTGTATACGACGTAGATATGGACTCCCCAAATTCAAATCCCGGGGGGCTGGACCTCCCCGACTTATTCCTTTCTTCGCTCTTGAGAGACCAGCTCAGCTGGAAGGTTGCAAATTTGAGTCCCGTTCAGGTTGAAGTTACTTAGTCCTGACACGGTGAAAAAATTGGATGTGATACAAACGGGAGAAGGGGAGGGGGAATTGAACATCCAAATTCTCCCTCCGGGGTTACAATATTTGGTTGTTTTTAATGCTTTACATTTTTGGGATTTTTTTTGTTTTTGCTACGACAAAAGTATTTTATAAAGTGTTTGACTACGAATAGGCATTTGGAGCAACTTTATAAAATATAAACATTTTCTTTACCGTGTACATCGGGAACATTTTACTATAATATGAGTGTTATTTATATGTATTGATAATATCTATCAAAAGTGACAGCTGCAGATAACATGAACTGACGTATAGATACGTGAAAATAGATCTAGTAACATTTCTAGCTGTCAGATATGTCCATTCATAATAAAATTGGGGTACACAATAGAGATACAATTTTCGCCTTGGCATCACGATATATTTTTTTTCTGGCGCAGTTGTCCAACATTACGTGTTCTCGATTAATTTCCCCCCGATCCTACCTACACTACCGCTAGAGAAGTAGTAGGGCCTACGCTTGCCATTGATCGAAATAGTCAAAGAGGTTGACATTTCGGATCGTTGTCACAAAATACTAAACGTCAAACTCGTTTTTATTCACCCCATTATATTTTGTCCATAAACACCACTTGTTGGTCGAAATCCACTTAGGGGTGCGCTTCATTTAATCTAGAATCAATTTGAACTTTATTTTTAAAACGGACAACACACACTAGTACTGCACTGTTATGTGGTTCTCGTATTTTAAGTAAAACTGCTTTTATTAACTTTTTATAACATCATACTTATATTTAATACTATTCTCAACAATTAACCATAATTAATTATCTCTTTTTTTAAAAATTTTCATAGCAAACAATGTGAAAAAATTTGACATTTAATTTTAATGAAATTTTCACTATTTTTTGACAAATTTGAAAATAGTACTTGGATGCTGAAAAGACCCGTTTAAAACATTCAATATGTTTAAAATATATGTTATATGGTTTATTCTTAATTTATTGTTTGGTTTACAATAAAGCGAGTTTTATCAAATAAGTTAATTGTGTTCACCTTCCATGTACTGTTCATATTTTTCCTGTTAATAATTAAACACTTTTACATGACCTTCTGATACTAATATGTATGAAATTAATTTTACTGTGGTATCAACTTAGAGTTGCCATTATGGCGAATTTACTTCAAAAAGTTTATTTCTCTTTTACTGATTGTATACTTAATATCACAACGAAGACATGAATTACACTGATAAGACCTTATAAAGTGGCTCTACTTTCTGCGGCGCTCACTAAGCTTATAACCTCTATGGTAGAGTTGATTTTCAGTACAAGCGCTGCTACCTATCGTTCAATTGAAGAATTATATGAATCTATCTACGTCGTTCGTGGGAAAAGTCCCATGGCTCTGTCTGAGAGAAACGACCTAGGAGGGAAGCAAAAACATGTTCATTGAACTTTGTAGAACACAGTTCTGTCCCTAGATAATTAAGAATTATATCAGGAAGGGCTGTGGGCCCTTTAATAAATTCAAATGGAAAATATTATTTATGGCATTCTTTCATTTCCATAATTCCACCGTAGGAGCATAAAAATGTGTCTTTTGTTGGTTGATCAGCAGCATACACAAATTCTAAGCTAAACAATAGAAGAGTATTTGTAAAGAATGTTATATTTAAGAGTAAAGATCTATTTAAAAAAATATCAAACCACGATTATATTATAGCTACTCGCATCGATGGGCACGTGGATTAGACGTTAGGCTCACCCTGGTTTATCGGTGTGTTGGAGAGTTAGGGTTTCAAATTCAGCTTGGGTGGACGTTAATAATAATAATAATAATAATAATAATAATAATAATAATAATAATAATAATAGAATAGTAATGATGCCACTAATTATATCATCAAGATTATGATAAATTATGCATCCATGTAATGTTACTGTGTTAGCAGACTAGAAATTATGCAGTCAAGAGAAAACACACCAGTCAATAAGTATTTTTAAATAGTGATATAAATAAAATATAATAAACCTGATTAGTAGTACAGTAAATAAACATACAGGTACATCTTACATTTCCATTTTTTGAAATTTTCGATAGATAAATGTGCCAATAAGCTCTTCAAAGTCAATTTTCATGGAGTGAATCTAACTTAATAAATCAAAATAAAAGATGCTGTAAAATACTTTATATCGTCAAATAAATTAAGTGCATAAGTTTACGACTATTAATACATTTTTAGACTTTGGTTGGCTTAAAAGAAATTTATTCTTAAAACATAAAAAAAAGCCGTTATAGATCTTTCCATGTCTGTGATACTTACATCAGTGTTAAACGCATTTCTGACTGAGATGTGTTGGACATTTGCGTGGAGGGAGACTAGGAAACCATTTTAGGAAGAACCACCCACCTGGGATTCTAATCCCGATCTTTTTTGCAACCAATAGACTAGACACAGTAGACATACCGACGTTTACTTGGACAACATTTACTTCACGTTTCTCCCGTATTTTATTTTAAAATGATATATTTGGATAGAATAACAAAAAGATGGATATACTTCTGAACAATTGTATGTTAAGATAGAATCACAAAGAGATGAATATACTTCTGAACAATTGTATGTTAAGATAGAATCACAAAGAGATG
>CABEEJ010011550.1:0-10702 GCA_901482245.1 Timema douglasi | reverse complement strand
TTACCGTACATCTTGGTGCTCCAGCAAGCGATCGTGACGCATTAAGCTGGCTTGAAGAACAAATTACTAATTTGCTCAATCGGCTGCAAGACCATGGCGTTAGCGCCGATGATCATATCGGCTTACTTTTGGGTAGAACTGACTCTACGTTGAGCCCTGTGTACGTCTCATTTTTAGGCGAGCAGACCAGTTAGACGCTATAGAAGTGCTTGATAACGTAAGTCGTGTGTTGCAGAGTAATAGTTTGTTTTTGAGTACGGCACCACTGTACGTTAAACTCTGCTATTTTAAGGAGCCTCGCGGGAGGGGTAATCATAAATGTGATAAACTATCTCCCGCTAGCACATATAGCCGTAAAAACCATGGGATCATTACGATTCAAAATGGCATCACAATTTGCCTTGCCCGTGCATTGGTTGTCGCCAAAGCTATATGTGATAATAAAAGAGAACCAGGATGTGTACCGTGGATAGAGACTAGCCCAGCACCAACAACATCTTTGTACTCACCCTATTCAACAGACAAGCTGGGGTCTCGTACAAAAAACTACTATCACGCCACGGAACGACCTTGTTCATTCTCACTGCAATAAACTCTGTATCGGAAGTCAGCGGTTTATTCAAATGTTCTCCTGACTTAAACAATCCATTTAAAGCGCGCATGCGCGAGATGGCCATTATCAGTGGATCCCTGTGCCTCGTGTGTCTGAGGTCACCCCCACCTCCTTGGCTGTATGTGTCTTGACGGCGCTGTGCGCAGGCGCTGTGGAAGGCGTAGTCTATGTGATTGGATATTTATGACCGCACTATGATGTCATTCTTCCGCCCATGTTTCCCCCTACTGAGCAGAATCAAATATAAGCGTATGTTTAGCAATGTAAGGCACTATTTGATGCCATATAGATATAAGGCACACCTGGGCGCTATGTAGGCCCCTAGGAATATTATAACGTAAGTTATTGTAAAGGAAGGAAATTAGTCTTTGGCCACGATCGAGTATCTTTCAGGTTAGGGTTCAAATCATGGTGTAGATTATGTAAATTATTGTAAATTTACCTTAGGCCATGATCGAGTATTTTTCAGGTTAGGGTTCAAATCATGGTGTAGGTTTTGTAAAGTATTGTAAAAGAAGGAAATTAAACTTAGGCCGTGATTATCCTTTATTCAGGTCAGGGTTCTAATCGTGGTTAAAATAAGCCTGTCTGTCCGGAGTTGTTAAGAATCTATTTATTTATTTATTGTGTTAGCGGTCAGATGAATTTAATTCGTTGTCGCTTTATTTACAATCTTGTAGGACATATTAGAAGTTGGTTTATTTATTGTATTAACAGTCAGATGAATTTAGTTTGTTGTTGCTATGTTTACAATTCTGTGGGACAGATTAGATGCTAGTTTATTTATAATGTTAACTGACGGATTAGATGCTAGTTTATTTATAATGTTAGCTTACAGATGTCTTTAATTCTTGGTCGCTTTATGTACAATCTAGTAGGACATATGAGATGTGTGTTTATTTATTGCGTTAGCAGTCATATGACTTTAGTTCTTTACTGCTATGTTTATAATCTTGTGGAACATATTAGATGTTAGTTTATTTAGTGTGTTAACTGACAGATGTCTTTAATCTTTTGTTACTATGAGTACATTACTTTGGGTGAAATGAGGTGAATAGTTAGATCTATGAACTATCCGAACCTCCTAACACATGTTGTATCTGACATTAGCAAGCAAGTTGTTGCGAGCATTTTTCTTGCGTAGGCCTCTGACTTTGAATTATATGTAACTGCAAACTATTATTACTGAACTTTCCTTTTATTGAGACTGTTATATTTTTAGAGGGAAGTAATGTACATTTATCCCTTGTTGAGTCTAGTCATATTTATTAGGGACGGCTCTCCTGTCAAACGCCGAATAAGATATCCTGTAGTATTTCTATAAATGTAAGGAGCATTGTCTTGTTAGTTATATCGGAGAATTAATATTTTCTCTAAATCTAATAGACCATATTATATATATTATTCTATGTTAATATCCACTCTAATAAACTATCCGTTGGGCCATATTTGTTACTTTCGCTTCGTTCTTGTCTGTACCCAGGCTTACTCATGGTATTTTCCCTTAGGCTTAGCTGTAATAATGCTGGTGAGAAAGGGTTAAGTTGGGCTTGCAGAGAACAGATTAATAAAGGTCCCTGGTGATTACTTGTCTTTTATATTGTACTTTAGCAACTCACTAACTGTGGCGGTTGTTTGGTAGATAGGCGGTACAGCAAAGGTACTGACCAGACAGGGAGTGTGGTTGAAATGAATGGATGTGAACACCTTTAAACAAATCTAAATTGGCTGTCCTATTCAAAAACCTCAAGCAGAGGAACTATGCCGTGATGTCCATGTGAATCTTTTAAAAGATGGTGGGCTCACTGAACTGAAACAATTTCAAGCATACCACTCCGAATACAAAATCACGGTGTTCAGGGAACGTCGGGGGAGACAGGTCCTATATGAGGGGCCTACTCCCTCCGAACATTCCTTTAAGGGCTACCTTGATTTGTATTTTCACGACGACAAGCAAAATCATTTTGATGTCATAGCATCCTTGAAAGCCGCATTTTAGTGTGGGTACTATTGCCTCGAGTGCCATGCTTTGAAAACCATAAATGTCCCGGTTTTTGCAGAGGTCACAGGTCGGTCTGTGATGTCAAAAATGTTTGCGAGGTATGCGACCAATTCTTCAGTTTGGAAAGAGCAGAATATTAACATAGGTGTTATGAGAATTTTTGTAGAGTGTGCAAGACCTATCGTCCTTTTGGTCATTTCTGTTATATGAAGCAGGCCCCATCCAAGCCGTTACTGGAAAAGAGCAATTTCATGTTTGTGTTCTATGATTTTGAATGCAGACAAGAAACGCTTCTTCAAGGTGCGGCCGGCACGTACTTGCACGAACCTAAGCTATGTGTCGTGCAGACGTGCTGCAAGGCTTGTGTTCATATAGATGCAAATGCCCATCATTGCGCTGACTGTGGGGGCGATAGGACTCGAATATTCAAGGGTGATACCACAATGGCCCAATTTTGGAATTTATAGAACAAATTAAAGCTTCAAAATTTAAGGATATCACCATCCTTGGCCATAACGCAAAATCCTATTATTGAAATTGTATTTTAAAATATATGATGGAGGTAAAAAAATGGACTCCAGAACTGATAATGAACGGTGGGAAAACCATGTCCATGCGTCACGGCCCGCTCCCCTTTATTGACTCGCTGAACTTACTCTCAATGTCGTTGTCCAAATTGCCCAAAACGTTTGGCTTGGACGAGTCTTTGGCCAAGGGACATTTCCCCTATTTTTTCAATAAAAAAGAAAACGCGGGGTATAGTGTCCCTTGCCGCCAAACGAGGACTACGGCATCGGCGAGATGTCGGTCGAGGGAAAGGAGCACTTTGAGAAGTAGTATGACGCGTTGGTCAAAGAAACATATGTCTTTGATTTTAAACGCGAGTTGGAACTGTATTGTGTGAAAGATGTAGAGATTCTACGGAAGGCCTGCCTGAAGTTTAGAGAGATGCTCATGGAGAAAGCAAAACTGGATCCTTTCAGAGAGGCGTGTACGATAGCTGTAGCGGCCATTTTGGTTTACCGCCGAAGTCATATTAAGGAGAATACTATTCGGTATTATCCCTAACGGTGGCTATCGGTGCGCAGACTAACAGTCGCACGTCGCTGTACAATGGCTCTGCTGGGAGGCCCATCAACACGGTGTCTTTATTCTTCATTCGGGTAACGGCCGTGAGGAATATGTGTTAGGGCGACGTGTATACGGCGTTGTTAAAGCTGGAGATACCACCACCGTCTTTCAGTTCTGGGGCTGTTATTGGCACGGGTGCCCTCTCTGCTACCCTTACAGTACCACCCCTATCAAAAATATTCCCCACGAGACCATGGAGACGCGTTATGAAGCGACCATGGCTTGTTTGGAAAAGTTTAAGAATGCCGGCTACACGGTCGTAGAGATGTGGGAGTGTACGTTTAATGCGATGAAACGCACAGACAAGGACTTGCAGCAATTTGTACTCCGGCACGAAGTGTATACCAAGGAGTCTCTCAGCCCTATGGATGCATTCTTTGACGGGCATACAAATTGTATCAAGCTCTTCCACGAAGCAGACCTTTCTTGTGGAGAGAAGATCAAGTACTTGGATCTGTGTTCATTGTATCCATACGTTTGCAAGTACAAAAATTACCCCGTCAGCCATCCCAAAATTCACTTGGAGCCAAATTGTCCATCTATAGATCAAGTATAAGGCATAGCCAACGTTTCAGTGACGCCTCCACGGGATTTATTCATGCCCGTATTGCCTACATGGATGCACGACAAGCTAATGTTCATCTTGTGCAGGAAATGCGGGGAGGAGAAAAACCAAGGCGCATGTCAGCACAACGACAAAAAATATCGCTGGTTGACAGGCGTCTGGGTGATTGACAAGATCCGGAAAGCCGTTGAGAAAGGCTACACCGTTGAAGCAGTACACGAAGTGTGGTAGTACAATGTTTTTGTTTACGAGCGTCAGACACGATCTGGTGGATTGTTTCACGGGTACATCGATACTTTTTTTTTAAATTAAACAAGAAACCAGCGGATGGCCTGAGTGGTGTACTTCACAGGAGTAAAAGTTAGCTTATATTCAAAATTATGAGGAAAGGGAAGGGGTAAAATCGATTTAGACTCTGTTTGTAAAAACCCTGGTGTCCGCACTTTGGCTAAACTCTTTTTAAATTCACTATGGGGAAAGTTTGGGCAAAGAACCGATTTACCACACGTAGCCGTTGTTAACGACTATCAGGGCATCCACAAGTACCTGAGAGATCCGTACATCACCATGGACAGCGTCATTGATGTTAATGATGAGGTTATGTTCCTCAATTACAAGGATGCGCGTAACGCGTTGCGCCCTAACCCAAACACGAGTGTGGCGGTGGCATGCTACACGACTGCTATGGCTAGGTTGCACTTGAATAGCATCCTTGAACAATTGTGGGACCGCGTTTTGTATCATGATACAGATAGCGTTATATTCACCGAACACCCCGGCGATTGGAGTCCACCGACTGGAGACTTCTTAGGTGACCTCATTGATGAACTTCAGGATTACGGTCCGGGAAGTTACATTAGTTCCTTTGTATCTGGCGGTCCCAAGAATTACGCATACCGAGTTTTTGTTGGTGGCGATCCTGCCAAAACAAAAACGGTGTGTAAGGTTCGCGGGATCACCATAAACTATGGCAACCGGAACGATGTTAATTTTTACATTTTGAAAGCGATGGTCACTGAACAGGCTGTGGAAAGATACATACAGATATGCACAAAATTGTAAGAAAAGTTCTTGCGACTGTATGTACCGTTTCACAGACTAAATTCTACCGGCCCGTGTACACCAAACGTCTGATAACCGATGATTTTAATACGTTGCCGTTTGGGTATCAGAGTCCTTGTAAACGCACTCGCCACGAATAAAAGGTGATCATTTAGACGGGCTGAATAATCATCTTTTTTTTCTTTCACTTGAGACAGTTCCACTGACATACCATTTTTCAAAGATTTGAGATTATTCATATTTTATTTCTGCATGAAACCGAGAATATTTTTTTATGCACCCAGGTAACTTTTTTATATTTTTTTATTTGCCAGTACAATCCTTCGCCTACCTGATTTTTTTCTAGTCAATTAGTTGTTTGTATATATTTTAATTCTAGTCAATTATAATAATCTCTTTGTATATATATATAAATCTATTCAAATATATATATATATTTAAATCTATTCAAATATAATAAACTGATTATATATATATTTATTTTAAATCTATTTAAATATATAAAAAACTGTTTATATATATATATATATATATATTATATTTAGTACCGAGGCCACTATTCCCCCTATATTGTAAATATTCACAGTATATTTTCCACTGTGTGTACATAAATATTGTAAATATTCACAGAATATATTTCACTGTGTGCAAATAAATATTGTAAAAAAACGGTTATGTTTATGCTAATAATATTTAGCACCACGTCTTACTAACCGTTCGGGTTATACGCATTATGTACTAAATTACTCTAATGGAATAGGAATTGGGAAGGTTGAATTAGTGGAAGTGGACCCACATTTGCGTGGAGGGAGAGTGGAAAACCATTTTAGGAAAAACCACCCTCAGTTCACCCAACCGAGATTTGAACCTCGATCTCCCCGTCCTCAGCAGTAAAGCTTCACACGACAAGCGCGTTAGCCAACTACGCCACCGAGGCAGGTAATTTATACTAATAAATATATATATTGTAAATATTCACAGTATACTTTACACTGTGTGTATACTTTTTCACGATTTAAATAAATATTGCAATAACTGTTATGTTTGTTTTTTAACGTCTACACCCGCACCTCACTCCTATCCTATAAATACAAGCTCATATAGCTTATTAGCTCAGTCTCAAACATTATGGACAAGTTGAAACATCCATTTTCGGCCATCATAAGCGGCCTTTCTGGCTGTGGAAAGTCACATTTTGTAGAAGACTTTATCCGTCACTTGGACACAATGTGTGACGTTAAATTTGATAAAAGCACATGGTATTATGCTTTATGGCAGCCGGGGTTCGAACAAGATGGGGCAGGTCCCCGCGTCATTTTCTGTAAGGGTTTGCCGGAAATGGATGACATCTGTAATGACTCTCCAGAGCTGATTATCCTGGACGACCTGATGCGTGAAGCCAAAGAAGTGGTCGTCGATCTTTTCACCAAAGGATGTCACCATCAAAATATTAGCGTCATGTACCTTACACAAAATATATTCCACCAGGTCAAAGGCCAAAGAGACATTTCCTTAAACGCCCATTATATCTTGCTTTTTAAAATCCCCGGGATAAAGCTCAGATTCAACACTTTGCACGTTAAGCCTGTCCTGAAAATCCCCGTGTTTTACAAGAGGCTCACACTGATGCTACAAGTACGCCTCACGGCTATATATTGTTAGATTTCAAACAGGATACACCAGAATGGTTAAGATATAGGACCTACACTAGTGTCGGGTGCTGCGTGTACCTACCACGCAAAAGCTATCAAAACACCGACATTTCCCGCTTACAGTTCATTTCATAACCATGAGTCCCAAAGTGCTGAAGCAGGCCCCTCTGCTACGTGCGATGTATCGCATGAACCCTCAACAACGTGTCGCCNTTGATGAAAACGGCCGACAAGAAACTGGTTGACTCTGTTTGCGAGTGTGCCTACAACACTTTAAAAGGGCGGGTACCGCTGAAAAATGCGCAGAAGACAAAGTTACGTGCTCACAAGCAGGTGTTGCGCAAGCTGGTCAAACGAGGAGAGTGCTGGAAGAAGAAGAAACGACTACTCGTTCAGAAAGGAGGAGCGTTCTTGCCCTTACTTTTAGCCCCTTTAATCAGTGGGGTCCTCGGTTCCTTATTCACCAAGTAAATAATGGAACACACGAAAAAGATGATATTGGTGTCCCTGGAAACATTACACCGTTACGAGCAACACCACCAACAAGTGGCATCGGCAACAAATCTAGTGGTCTAAGAGTTGGACAAGGAAATGGAAAAAATCCTCGCTTCAAAACTTGACAAGTCAAAATGGACTTTATACCAACAAGTGCTACAGCGCTATCTACACTTTAGTCAACACCCTCCGCCATCTGAAAATACCACCACCACCCCTGAAGTGCCTGTACTTCCCATCCCAGAGGTACTTAATACTGTACCAGCACAGGCACGTAAAAAAGCTGAACTTTTACTAGAACATATCATTTTCCGAGGCGGCTACTCTTGGGACTCAAACGGAGAAGTGAGTATTCAAGATGCACCTTTCCGTGGATCCAATATTGTGGATTAAGTCAACGATCTGATCAGAACAAGAAGACACAGCGAACCATCAGGGTGGCGAGAGTTTCTCAAGGCGCTGAAAAAATAAACGTTTCGAAAGAATTTATTGTAAATCCGAAACGTTTGACGCCCATTCGAGATCCGACACCCATACCACAACCACTTACACCGTCGCACTGCCCTAAGAAGAAGAAACTGAAGAAGGTGGATGAAAACAGGTGGCTTCCGTTCAGATCTTAATGGACCGTTTAGCTGAGATCTACTACGTCCCTTATCATCCTGCGGGGTTTTCAGGGGCGGCGTCACTCATAAAGGCGTCCAAGAAAGATCCCGAAAAGTTACGAGAATGGCTGCGTGCGCAGGACGATTATACCCTACACAAACCTGTGGTAAATAAGTTTCCACGCAACAAGTACGTGGTATCAAACATTGATGATCTATAGCAAGCCGATCTCAATGATATGAGAAGACTCAGAAAATACAACAATGGTGCAGTGTACTTGCTCACCGTCATCGATGTGTTTAGCAAGATGGCATGGGCGAGGACGCTTCCATCCAAGACGGGTAGCATCGTGAGAGACGCCTTTCGGAACATTTTCAAACAAAGCGGCCGTAAACCTCTAAGTATACAGACGGACAACGGGACAGAGTTCACGGAACGTCTAGTCCAGAAATTTCTCAAGCAAGAAGGCGTTCATTACTACACCACTCATAATCCGGACGTGAAGGCAAGCATCGTGGAACGATTCAATAGAACTCTGAAAGGACGCATGTGGCGCTACTTTACCAAAAATAACACGTATAGGTATGTGGACGTCCTCCAAGATCTAGTAGACGCTTACAACCGCGCCAAACATTCCAGTATCAAGAGGGCGCCCACCGACGTTTCAGAAACTGATGTGCTTCAAGTCAGAGATAATCTGTATGGCAAAAGGCGTCCAAACTCGAAGCCTAAAATAAAAGTCGGTGACGTGGTGCGTATTAGCAAATCCAAAATGCTGTTTGAAAAGGTCTACGAAAGCAATTGGAGCGAAGAGATTTTCAAAATCAGCAGTGTTTTGTTGCGACGACCTGTCTTCTACAGACTCACCGATCTTGATGGCGAAGAGGTGGAGGGGACGTTTTACGAACCTGAATTGCAACGCGTACGTCTCCCTGAAACTTTTAAAGTTGATAAATTACTACGTGTCAAGGGTAAAGGCGCCAGAATAAAAGTGTATGTGCAGTGGAAAGGCTACCCCGCCAAGTTTAATTCCTGGATTCCTGCCAGTTACGTCAGCGCACTACCTTGAAGGACCAATTTTACATCACTTTGCCGAGCGACAGCTCTATGGGATATTTCCCGAAAAATACCCTTACGAATTTCACCACGCAACTTCCTTACCATCTTACACTCGATGGAAGGTGGGAAGTCGCTCTGGCTGAATTTCAATATCCATGTTCTTTCACCACCTTACCCGAGCGTCAAAATATTGTATGGTACAACTGAGTTGGACGCTAATGGCGTGGAACAAATATTTAAGGATCATATCCCTGCTGGAAACTACAGCACTATCTATGAATTTATCAAAGCTCTAAACGAAATAGAGGCGTTTAAATGGGATTCCGGAATTGTATTCAAGTACACAAACCCTAACAAAAAAGTGGACGTTGTCTCTTCTTCACCAAATATACAGTTGCTGTCTCTATCAAGCCAACTAAGTCTACAGCTTGGTTTCGATCCTCAGACTATTCTGATCAAAGTACCAAAATCGCCGTGCGCCGCCAACATTCTACTAGGCTTGCCCTCGCAAATGTACATCTACACGGATATCGTCGAGCCTCAGACTGTGGGTGACATTGTGGCACCGCTGTTACGTATCGTCGGTATCAACAACGTAAACTATCTCTACGGCATACATAAGACAGTTAGCTACGATCCGTTGCACTACACGCCCGTGATTATAAGAAGGGAAATTGAAAGCTGGGAAATCATTATAAGAACAGACACGGGTGAACCTGTAGCATTCGAATTTGGAAAAGCTTGCGTTAAACTTAATTTTCGACGCTGTTCAACATGAACTGTCCCTACCAAAGATACTACGTCAACCAGGCTGGAAGAGTAATATCTTTGATCTACCACAGTGTTCCCTAACAATGAGGGCATGGGATAGGAAGTTTTTCAGTGGGCTTTTCAAAAGCGTCGTACTTTTGCTGACAAGCGGCGCTAAAGCCATCGGAAAACAGGCGCTTCATAAGGGTATCGACGTGCTCTCCGACGCTGCCAATCAACAGCGTCCTTTCAAATAGGCCCTACGGCAACGTGTCGGCGAGGCTGGAACAAAACTGAAACGCAAGTCTGAACAGAAGATCAACACGCTGATGACCGGCTCAGGCTATAAAAGGCGTCGTAAGAAGCAACGACGTCAGTCTTCAGTCGTCACCCGACATAAATAGGTCAAGAAAGAAGCTAAGGATATTTTCAGTTAAAATGTAGTTTCTACACCCCCAGTCCTGCGAGTGTGTAAGCAGTGAACTTGATCTCTTTTCCGCGCCACCCACTCAAACCAGTCTTGAAAGTGGGCAATGGCTCCAGTACAAACCTGTCTCTTCCCTCAACGATGATTCACCTATCGAATTTACTGTTACCGGACAAGGCGAGTTCTATATCGATCTTTTCCAGACTATGCTCTATCTCAGGGCGGCCATCATGAAAATCGACGGTGGCGCTTTCACAGAGGTGGATCAGATTTCTCCCGTCAACAACTGGTTGCATTCGCTATTCACACAGGTGGATGTGTTTTTAAACCAAAAACTAGT
>CABEEJ010011549.1:0-10704 GCA_901482245.1 Timema douglasi | reverse complement strand
CGACACCTACCTAAACCAGAATGGAATGGGCCAGTTTCCTATGCGAGAACGGCCCATTCCATTCCGGTTTAGGTAGGTGTCGTCATTTACTTAGTGTAGCGCCGCACTTGAGGCGTACTAAATTTGACTATGAAACTGGCTCTAAGTTAATAGTTTTTGAGATACTTACTAATCTAATTCCTTTATTAAAGCGTCAATTTGATCAAATTAAAATAATATTGTAATTTAAAAAAATGAAATTATAACAGAGCTAGAATCTGTTATTTGGAGCCCACAGTCCAATTTCTTTAAAAAGTTCCGTGACTTCAACACCCTTAAGGGCCGGTCTTATAACTACCGGATGAATATTGCTATTGAGAGGTTAAAGTTATCTACCAGATAAAAATTATCAGCCACTTATGTTATACGAGTCTTATGAACTGAATTTATCTGCCAGATAGCTATATGTAGAATAAATATATTTTTATGCATAAAACGCAAGGTTGGTACTGTTTTTACTGGTGGGCGCATGCGTATAAGCCCTGCCGAAGCGCTACAACCTAACCAGTGGTGAGAACGCTCAACATTTGTTAAATAATGGCGGCTAAACGAGTGTAAGGAAACAGATGGCGTCACGTGGGCGCAGAAGCTAAGTTGTCTTGCAAGTACTAATTTCTGTGTCTGCCAAAATGTGGGCAATAGTTGGGTACAACGTTTACAAAATTTCATTTATTGTACTCACATTTAAATAATTTGTTTTTATATAAACATAACTCTACAAATAGCTTGTCGGCTTATATAAAAGTGTGAATTAAATGTTCTAACTTTATATAGTTAGAGCCCGGGCCTGTGTTTACTAAACATGTGAACCAAGATTCTAACCTAAAACATATTCTTATAGGCTAAACCTCATTAAAAACAATGCATCAATATGGCAACAACCACTTTAACTTCCAGATAAAAGTTATCCGGAACTTAAACCACCCTTTAAAAATGTGATGGATAAATACATTTTATCTTGGAGATAAATGCTATCTGCAGTCATAAGACGCACTTTTAACTTATCTACCAGATATAAATATTTATCTACCAGATTAATATTTATCTAGGAGTCTTAAGACCGGCCCTTAGAAGAACTGGGGCGCTAAATATCTAGCGCATCCTCTTTGATCAAGCGTTAGCTGTTGTCTGCTCTTTACTTAACTCTCTGCTGCTCTTCACGTTTCTTTATTTTATTTGTTATCGCATTATCAGTTAGAGATAGTTACGCCCATGGGATGGGATCTCTATAGGGGCCAGGGGTACAGTGTTAACTTCTCTTACAAACGCATTAGCGCTACTTTCGATGAAATACGATGTTGTTTTCTTTAATTTCCTACATTTAAGAATCTTAATTCATCGCAATTTTTTCATAAGTTGCTTTAAAACCGTCATTTGTAATAATTATTTTTAAGATTTTTGACTACCTATTAACACTTTAAGTACGTATGATTACAGTTTTGCATTAAAATACCTGCTGCTAGCTATTAGTTGATCTCCCATCCACCTTAGTGCTTAAATTCCTGTTATAGAAATACTACATTACATACTGAATCTATTATTATTATTAACACCGCGTCTTACTACCCGTTCGGGTTATACGCAACATACTGAATCTAGAATGACTGCACAGACCAATAAACCAAGGAGAGTGAAGTAAGTAACAACAAGGGTAGATTACTATTTTAGAGTCCTATCGGTTCATTAAATCTAGTGAAAAGTTATTGTTTTTCATCTTTTTAAAATTTGGTACGGCTTATAATTTTGTGTTGGCGTGTATAGATTGTGGCAGTAAGAAGAAATAAGTTTTAGTCCTTAAAAAATTCTTGAAAAGTCCTTAAATTTATGTTTCATATGTCTGTAAGAGCCCTGAATAATAATAATTTGATTAATTAATAATTATATTAATATAGTATTGGTATTTTTATACATTATATGAAAATCGTTTAGTGTGTTAATAAAAGGCGCTTGAATTCTTCATGCCATTAAAGATGATTTTATTACTAGAATTATTTATAACTAGGGTCTAGTATCATTCAAATCATTACAGAATATTTGGAACGAACAATCTATCAATATGTTGTATTGGTTTATTTGACGTAGGCTTATCTATAATTTATAAACTCGCCAATTATCAACACACGACTTAAACATTAACATAGCCTTGGGCAATAAGCCTAGTGCACACACAAATAATATACCCAGATACCCAACCTCCAGGTTAAAATGTTTGTGCTCTTTTTGGCAGCTTGAGTCCTTCACTACTAGGATCGCTGCGGCTAGTCCTATCATCACCCAGCAGTGACACTAGCGAAGCCCAGTGTTGAAGGACTCAAGCTGACAAAAGAAGAGCAGCGAAACCTCCGTGAGGTTGAGAGTCTGTTTCTTACTTGTCTGTGGTCTACTACTACTACACAACTAAGATCTAGTGCCTAAATATTTACTAATATAATCTTAGTACAAACCAGTGCACAAATAATAAATGCATTCGTCAACACTATCCAGGTTGGAACTCATTTCCCCCAAAATACTTTTGGTTCACTAATCAAACCATTTATCCGCGTGAATAAGCAAATTTTTAAATTTTTAATGAACAATCTTAAAGAACAAATCTAAATTATATACATTGGAATATAAAAAAAAAACAATTGTTTTTATTTTGTACATTTTTTGTATATATTTTAAATCGCATTTTTTGTTCTTACCTTATGTTAAATGTGTATTAATTAGATGCATTTTATTTGAAAACTATAACCATTACCTGTACACATGGGTGATACTGTCGTACTTAATTAAATAGTCCAACCTTATCTCAGTCGGTAATGTGTATGTAAACTGAGCTAAGGGTCCCGGGTTCGATTCCTGACATGGCCGAAAAAATTATCATTGATGAAATGTGGGTTTCCCCTTTTCACAGTGATGACTTAACTGCCGGGATGACTGAATGTTGTATCTGTTCTAGATTTAAGTTAGTTTGTAAGTCATGTGCTGATATAATCAGTTGGTTCAGAAAGTGCACCTATGAAAAAAACAGTATTTCATTCATTATAAAACAATGGTTACCGTCAGAGCTATCAAATTTACAATGGAAACTTTTGCGTGATTTGCTAAAAGCACACACCCTAGTTTTCGGCCATGTAGACGCATGCGCATGATGGATACAATATGTCTTCCACAAACAGATTGGACATTGATTTCCTTGTCTTTCAAAACAAAAACCAAACGAAATATATTCGCAAAAAAAAAAAAGTGGACGTGGTTGCATTAAATGTATTTTACAGATTCGTTCAAAGTTTAACAAATATTCCTGATTTTTTTTAGAATTAAAGTTTTAATTAATATATTAATACATATGTATTAAATTAATTTTATTTTGGCTGCTAACATCTATTCTCAAAACAAAAAATTAGAACATCTACCAGGAATGCGTGTCTAATATTTTGTAGTAGCTACTTCGTTGGTTATTTTGGTTATTTTTGGTTACCCGCCTCCCCAAAGGAGCCGTTTTTAAATTACGTTATACGTAAAGTTTTTTTTATCAATGTTTATTGTGNAAAAAAAAAAGTTGAAACATTCTGAAATGTTCCATTTTCATTTATTGATTAACTTTAGGTTAATCACTAATTTTCACTGTTTTGTAGAAATTAATGAAATATATACGTATTTTGGCAACGATAGTAAATTACAATACACATGGCAACTGACTTTTCTTTCTAATAATAATATTTTAAGTATTCCAAAAAATGTTATTTCTCCTTTGTTACCAATCCGTATGTCTTAAGATTAATCAAACGTTTAAAATAATCTAATTTAACAAATCATAAGAAAATACGTAGGATATAAGGAGGGTGTGGATCAAAAATCTTGAAAAAGAAAATCTTGCATAATTTAAGGACCCTAAAGCTATCTTTCACAAAAGATCCAATGTAAACAAGTTATTTTACCGGCACATGGCTGCTAGGAAGGATGAGCGCAAGTCTGGCAACACTGTACTGGGTTTGAAAATCGAGTGGAAGGTGGCAAGGGGATTTTCATCGACTTGTAAAACCAAGACAACACCACCCGATCATAGCCGAACCCAGCCGAGCGTTACAGTTGAATGACCTTAACTTAGTGAGCTGTGTAAGTTCGTCTTTTAGTGATGTTGAGAATAATAAGAGCAGGGAGTCGAACCGAGATACATAACAGTTCTGGTTCTATATAGATTAAAAGTTTCCTTTATTTTCTGTTCTTAATTTGGATCCGGTTCTTAAAAATTTATATTTACTAGTTTTAGTAACATTAAAATATTTGTAAATAAAACATAATATTAAAACATAATTTACTACAAAAGAGTAGTTATTTGTGTAAAAAATACAACTAATTCGAGCGCTTGATAATTCTATAATTCTATATAAGAGTTCTAAAATAAATGATAAAAAGATCGTTTCTATGGTTTAGTGGTGAGAGTATCACGCTACAGATCCGGAGGTCTCTGGTTCAATCCCTGGCATTTTTCTGTGAATCATTGGTTCTGTAACAAGATCAAACTCGGCCTCGTGAGGACAAATTAGGATATACTTGAATAAATAAGTGGCAGTTCTGGGTTAGAAAACTGAGATCATTGGACGAATAGTTTGTTGGGCTGACCACGACACACTCTATATTAATAAGTTGGCATTATATTTACCGACAGACGGCGGACGCTTGGTCGGCATGGCTTTCTTGTGGGCCATGGAGTTTTTACTTTATAATTTGAAAAAAAATCAAATTGATGTATTAAAAAAACTTTATATTTTTTGTATTTTAAATTGAAACCATATTCGGAACAAAAGGAAATGGTGTACACCATAACATTTTAATGTATTTGTCTAAACAATATAAAACTCAATTATCTTTATTTATAAAAACATTATTTTAAGCTTCAAAGCTATTAAAATAATGTTATGGCACTATATTCTATTTAAATTTTAGCAATATTAATTTAAAATTTAAATACTTTCTTAAAGTCCGTTTATTTGTAGACACCAAAACAAGAAAGGAGTATGCAGAGTTACAATCTATAAATTTTATTTTATCTACCTTAAGCTCAATCTTAATCATATCCTTGCTGTGTCTCACTATATGTCATTTAAAGAAATTACACGCTGGGTAATATTTATTTCGTCTCATATATCAAACAATTCAAATACTATTTTTTTTAAACTGTAAAACACTTCTTAACACACAACAAACACAAAATTTGGACGTAATATTTGAAGGCAGAGGGAAAATATTAAACATTTGCAACACAACCCCCCACCCCCTTTCCATACTCCTCCAAGCCAGCCGGACATATTACAACAACATAAATAATTGTTTCGACGTTGCCTACTTGGAGATCTCGAAACTATTTTGCGAGGCGGGTTGCATCTTAACTTGACGTACCTAAGCAGTCTAAGCACTATCACACTTAGACACCAATGTACGAAATAGAAAGAGAGGGAAGAACATAAGCAGTTCACCTAGTGAGGTCTCCTCTTTATCTACGGACAACACTTCCCCTCTTCCAGTGACGAGCTTACACACTCACTACATTATTCTCTTCTTTAAAACATTGGCTTAGATTTTAAAAATACCATTTTCTTGTTTCCTATTCTAGATAGAAAAATGTTACCATGGACTTTTTTAATCTACATCCTGGCAGGAAGACTCCTACAAGACATTTTCGTTATCAAGCTAAATAGCCTGAGTTGTAGAGGATTGATAAAAAAAATACATTTACAAAAAACTACTTCAAGATAAAAATAATAATTTTGCGACACTGTAGGATCATTTCTAGAATTATCTAAGAATTTATGTTTTTTTGTTTCAACGTTATATATTTGAAACTCTCTAAATAAAACGTAAATTAATTAACATGGGATATTTTATCTTGACCCTCCATGACGTCACAGATAGGCAACGTCATTAACTTTTAGGAATAACTCTTTTAAATAAATGTCTTCGTATTTAACTTGTACTGCTTGTACAGATGTGCAGGTTCTCATTTCTCATAACTCCTTCTTATTAGACTTGTTTACTGTCACTCAAGGTTAAATACCTCTTCCTAAGCTCTTAGCCTAAAGAATAAGATGAGAAAACTCTACACATTGTGACAATAATAATTTCTAAGGAATCTGAACTCATCTGTGCTTACTGCTAAGTGCTTATTGATTATTTTTAATTTCTAATTGTATAGCACAAATGGCGGTTCACATGTTGATGTTTACAGTTCCTGAATATCGGTCATGAGCATAGTAGCATTGGATGACAAACAGTTAAATGAAAAGAAAAAGTTGTGATTAAATTCCAGAACATCCTTGAGAGATATTCCAAAAATCTTGAGGTCACCATATGAAGAAAACTAAACTCGATGTTTGTACTGGAGCAATATTTTATTTAGTTCAACCAAAAAATGTTTTGCCATAAAAATTGCAAAAATCACTGACTATTTCTCGCATCTCCTTCCATCCCACCTTAACGTGTACTTTCTAAACCGACTGATTATATCAGCACACGACTTATAAACTAACTTAAATCTAGAACAGACACAACACACAGCCCCCGGCCGTTAATTCATATGTGAAAGAGGAAACTTATATTTCCCAAATGATAAATTTCGGCCATGCTGGGAATCGAACCCGGGACCATTAGCTGGGAAGACAGACACTCTACCGACTGAGCTAAAATGTCGGGCCTGACTAATCAATTAACAAATTTACACCCTGAGGCATAAAGTTTTTACTTAAGTTAAATAAGGAACTTTTATTTGGGGTGGTAGAGAACGCATAAACTTTCATAATTTTTGTAACAAATATATATATATATATATATATATTTATATATATATATATTTATATATATATATATATATATATTTGCCCAACATGCTTTGGTAAAATATAGGTTTAGTTTAATTTGTTACATTTATTAAACTCAATAATTCTTGAATGGTTTTTCTTGACCATCGCAAACCAGGACTTTTTGTCTTCATTCATAAAGATTATGTTAAAAATTCCGCTATATTTAAAGACACATATTCAAGAATTACTGTTTCATGCAATAGACCAGATGGCCGATGATTGGGAGAACAAGGTTCGAATCTCAGTCAGGTGTACTAAGGGTGGTTTCCCTAAATTATTTTACATTCTCCTTCCACGCAAATTCGGTTACACTTCCTATAACTATAACCTTTATCATCCCTAAAACAATTAGCGTAATTGGTATATAAACGTATAATCCGAAAGGGTGATATGTCTTAGTGCTAAAAAAATTACTGTTGAGATTACTAAATGTATAAAATTTAACCTAAACCTCTCTACTAAAGCTAAGTCCCTAATCAGCTAAGCGGGGGTTTTGGTTGTTAATCCCCCCACCTCCCTACCCGAAAGTTGAAAAAAAATAGACATACTTGAATACCAACCCTTAACTGATTGCAGTTTGCATATGTTCTGACTAAACATTATGAATTCCAGTAAAATAACAAAACAATCTTGTCTACTTTCGTTTTTAGTAGGAAGACCATTTTAGAAAATACAAAATATATTTGTTTATGGTAAAAATTGATAACATTTTACTATATTATTTGTGTTGATAATATCCATCATTAGTGACAGCTTCAGATCACATAGAGTTGACATTCTCATATGAATGAATACCTGTATTAACACACTGTTTTAAGTAATTTTTTAAATGTTAAAAATGTATTTTTATTTAGCACCGTGTCGTACTATCAGTTCAGTTTATACGCCTACGTACTAATTAGACTAATGAGCTAGTGATGAGGAAGGTTTAATTTAGAAGAAGTGTACCCACACTTAGGTGGAGGGATAGTGGAAAACCATTTAGGAAAAATCGCCCTCAGTACACCTGAATGGGATAGAACCCCGATCTCTTCGGGTTAGGCAGTCTATTCTATTTCGAGAGTAGCGCCTTAAACCACGCAACCACTGAATCGGGTTTCCCTTAATTAATATGAAAAAATAAAATCCTGATAATTTCTAGAGTAATTTATATTCGATGTTTTTCTTTTCCAATGGCAGTTGGTGACGGTGAGACCTCTCGTCTGAAATTGCGGCTTTGACTGAAGCCAGATTTTATTTGTTTTCGCCAAAGAGGTTTTTTTTTTGTGATAAAAATCGCAGTAAATACTGAACTTACGTTAATCCGTTAGGGATGAAGAAGGTTTAATTTATAGGAACTGTGTCCACATTTTTGAGAAGAGATAGAATGGGATTTGGGAAACAATTTAGGGGAAAAAACACCCTTTGTACACCTGACCGAGATTATAAAGTTGTCCTCCCATATCACTTGCTCCCATCTCGTACACGCAGGAGTCTCTACCTGAATTTGTCCCATCTCGTACTCGCGGGAGTTTCTACCTGAATTTGTCCCATCTCGTACACTCAAATATTCAGGCGTTATTATTAAGTAAACCTTATTTTTGTTTGTCCAATATCGCGTACTGAACAGAAAACAGAAAAATCTTACTATTTTGAATAGCTAGCGACTGTTCCACCCTTTTCTGAAGTGGGAACAGACTTCAAAACGCATAATTTCAAATTAACTAATTAATTAGGTTAGGTTACGTTAGACATGTACTTGGATTAAAAATAGGGGAAGAGGGGTTGAAGATGACACTGTGGGGTGAACCTACCCTAGTGGACGAGAGATAAACGCTCGACTCTAGAAGAGGGCGTGGAAAAGTCGCTAGCGATTCAAAGTTCTTTCTTTTTTATTCAGTACATGAAATGGGAAAAACAAGTGCACAAGATAGGTATGAACCATTATAAGAATGTTCTTTTATCATTTCAAAATTGACAGAGGGGGTTTGGAGAATGTACACACACACACACACACACACACACACGCGCGCGCGCATACACACACCAATTGGGCTTGCAATCACCCTTCATATTGTATATTTAGTTTAGTTAGTTAAATGTATTGTATATTACTGTTAAGCCTCAATAACATTAAGCTATTTAACATCTACTCGAGGGCAAATTGAAGCCCATTTACTCATCTGAAAATAAACTGGCCTAGATTAATTTTATATACCTGTATTGAATATATTTCACACTTTAAATAGTTTTCCAAGGGCCGGTTGAATAAACAATCAATGGCTTGATATGAGATCAGATATAAGTTGATCCCAAACCTAATTTTCAGTTGCACCATCAACAATAGGTGATTGTAATTAGGAGAAATAACCTTAAATATAATACATACATGCCATTCCCTCACGGGGTAGGCAACATACTGTGCACATAGCTCAAAAAACAACTCCGTACTCAATCCATCCTCACCAACTTTCTCCCCACTTCCCTAGCCTTGTGTACTTCCTTCCCTTCAAGAGCATCCATTCATTGTTATTTTATTATTAAAACTCTTAATGTTTCTCTTTTTCACACATTCATTTACAACATTTAGCAACGTATTACATAGTCTAACCCTTACTTTTGATCCAAACACTCTACCTTCATACATTTGCTTCTTCACTCGATCCACACTCATCTTTTCAACATGCCCAAACCAACGTAAAACACTTCTTTCAGGTGCCTAAATAACTCAATTAAAAATATATATATCAGATACGACATACATCCCCCGTGCCTTAATCCAGAACTGTGAAAGGGGACAAACCAAGCTCCCCAGTAATAAAATAATTTATTTTTCACCCAGAATTGAACTGGGGAGATTTAATTTAGTAAGCAGGCGTGCTAACGACTGAGCAAATTGTTGGACTTCGTCGTTTCGATTAGAGATTCAGGTAAAAATATTGGCCTTACACAAAAAAAAAAAGCTACCTTCCGCCTGGTCTGCCTATATGTTGCAATGGATAATGGATATGTCTTTAGGAAGCCAATTTTTTTTGCGGACATAGGTATCCGCAGCGGAAAACATGGTCAATTCAAGTACACATGATTTATTATTGTTGTTGATACACAGCTAATCGGAAATGGCAGAAGAATAAGTGACGTAACAACCTTCAAGTTACCGTATGAAGAAGACAGCAGCTTCCTGTACTCATTACTCACTCTGACCTTGAAGTCTCTTTCTCACTTTCCATCATCCATAGATCCCCCCTCCTTTTCCATCAATTGCTACGGCCCAAGATGAGGCGTAGCTTAGGTAGGTTAAAGTACGCAATACAGCTCGAAACAGGCGTTGCGTAAAACTCCGGTTAGATGTAGCCTCCTTTTGGAAACCGCGTAGCTCAGACCAGTGAATCCATTCTACTATATTTTTTTTAAATATTAATATCTTTTATTTAATTAATCCAAATTTGGCTTTTGTCGAATGAATAATGCAGAAAAACCCGCACCTCGATGCGATATCTGGCTAAAGCGATACACCTGTTTCTAATATCGCGGTTAATCGTCTGTGAAAGGAACTCTTTAAGAAAACCCTCATCCTACAACTGCCTTACCGGGATATTAGGTCTAACCGATTAACCGGGATATTAAGTAAAAGATTACGCTCGAAACAGAAAACGTATCAGAGCATTTGTCACTCGATTAAAAAAAAGTATTATTATTATTATTTAGCACCGCGTCTTACTACCCGTTCGGTTTATACGCTTTAAATACTAATTACGCTAATGGATTGGGAATTGGGAAGGTTGAATTAGAGGAAGTGAACCCGCATTTGCGTGGATGGAGAGTGGAAAACCATTTAGGAAAA
>CABEEJ010011547.1:0-10707 GCA_901482245.1 Timema douglasi | reverse complement strand
TTCACAATCGACGAGCACAACTTAATACTTTCATTTAAACTACAATAACTTACAGCAGTTTTAGAATGAGTTACTTCATTTATTTTTAGCACATAGCTGGGCCCATAACATTTAGTAATTCAAAGAATAATTATATCACAAGAACTAATTCATTAGTTTATTGATACATTTTTTAAGCATAGCAACAGTAGCAAGAATGGTAAACATCATAAAAGAATAAAAAACAATAATGACAGGATCAAGGATTAACATATCAGAATCAAGTGCATACAAGTCTTTGGCGAGTGATTAATTGTTCATTGTTTTTTCTTATTTCAACATTGCAAGTAAAAGTGAGTGGGACACCTACATAGCAGTGAGACAACAGAGTATTTCAAGAGAAGGAGCAACAATACATGAAAGGACTGCTAGGGGAAATATAATCACAAGCCAGAGTTTAGTGGGAAAGCTAAAAAGCAACCAGGTATATTCCATTCACCGTAGGAATTGACTTCTGAAAGGCCTTTTCCCCTACCATAAATCTACTATATAGTAGGATATTGGTAAGAAAAATGACCTTTAAGAGAGTAATTCCTACCGTGAATGGAATATATATTCAATATCAAAAACAGCAGGGCCCATGGTATAGTGGACAGTGCACCTGGCTCAAAACCAATGGGTCCCGGGTTCGATTCCTGGCTGGTACCATGGGTAATCTTAGCAAATAGGGAACTACCCCAACAGTCACCGGGGTTTGGTTGATTAGGCTTTAAAGTTAGATTTAAGTGTTTCCACTGATTCTATGCCCTCATGCTCACTATCACCTCATCTCATCAAGACATAGAACGAGCCTCCCCGGAAAGGATGTCTGATTAGTATATTCAGGTGTCCCCCTGGGCAACAATACATGTAGTACCTTGGCTAATCTTCCTACAAAATGGACTACAGTGATGCAGCCCAAACATATATATGTTTCTTTTATTTAAACATCAACCCCTTTTCCTTGAATTTTTAAACAATATTCTATGTTGGAGATTTGTGAGGTTTATTAACCTGTAAAATTCTTTACACCAACAAGAGATTCAGTTTCAAACAAGTTTTTAACAACAAGCACACTATTTTACTATGATTGGTAATTAAATCCTTGAATTTGTTAAAAACAAAAAAATCTTTACAGTTTTCTGAATTAAATAACATGCTAGTAATTTATCTAGCTTCAATGATAAGGAATATCACTATCCATATTTTGAAAGGTGAAACTTTTTTTTTTTGCATTAATCTGTACTCAATTAAATCTGGCATATGGGGGGGGATAGGATGGATGGATACAAATCTTATTTTAGTTGCACGTATCACATTAACATTGTAACAAAATGTTTCATTTGTGATTTGGGAAAATACCCATTGTTTTATTTTAAATAGTCCACTTAGGAATTGTATAAAATCTTTAAAATGTCTGCTTTCTTTTTTTTCTTTTCACTTTCTGGAATTTTATTCAGTTCACATGCCACTAGTTTCCCAAAATGCTCATCCTCGTCTTTACCTTTGTCCAAATTGTTCTTCATATATTGCCCAACTAATTCTGATAAAGAGCAAAATGATTGTTCGAGTGTATCATATTTTTTCTTAAAACGCTTCTTTCTTGGAGCAACATTTTTCTTTTTGTATTCCTCACTTGTTGAGGAGCTTGGAGAGGGTGGTGGAAGAGAGGGCGGTGGAAGAGAGGGCGGTGGAAGAGAGGGTGCTGGTGGCTGTGAATCCTCCAGCTCATTCGCTGAATTACTTTCCTCAATATTATCAGAGGTAATTGTTGGCACGATAAAAAAACACCTGCAAATAACATCAGTACTATTTTAATTTTAATCCAGGGATAGTCTTTGAATTAATAGTAGACAGGTACATTTTGGGTGGATGAAGTCCTCTTTACCGAAAGCTGGGCAGGAATATTTATCTCAACTAAAATTTGAGAATTGATTAAATATGAACATTTATTCATTCTCTTTCTGTTTTTTACGTATACAAATTTTATCATAAGGTTATTTTGTTTTAGGCCTATAGGCACCATTTTAGATATTGATGGCGCTGTTGAGATGGTATTAGGTGACAAGCTGGCAAGATTTTGTAGCTCTGAAGTGTTACATTTGTTTGTAAACATTTATTAACATGTCAGATATAAAAATAATACCAGTATAGGGGCCTAAAATATGATTTATAAAACGTTAATCCTAGTTATGATTCTAATCAATCATTTAAGATGGGATTAGGTATACTTAAAGCGGGTCACCTCAATGAACAGACCTAAATTTTATATAGAAGCTCAACTTGTAGAACCACTGAAATTGCAAGGCAAACTTGTGTAAGTTTGTCACCTTAAATTTTAAAATTTATCTACAAATTAACAATAGCAAAACTTGACTAGAGATCTAAAAATTATTTTGTCAAAAATACAAGGCATAATGATGACATTTCTAAGCACCATCGTGATCAGATATATCTTGTGTGGATTACAAAGCTGTGTCCAGAGTTTTGTTTAGCTACAAAAACAAATATAATGAGTTGAATGGTTTCTTGACCTAGTATGAAGCTTTACTCACCTTTGAGAAACTCAGGAATCATTTAAAATTAGATTTACTCAATTCTTTCTGTTGAATGCTTGAACCTATTTTTTCCATTTTTCTTAAAAAAAAAAAGAATATTATGTTGGCACTATTGTTAGCTTTTGGAAAATGTATGTGAATAACCTAATTGAATCATTTTAAGCATAAATGCTAGCCTAAATAAAATTATTAATATGTTATAAAACGGGGGTTAGATATAGTGGAGTCAAATGGCATTTATAATTGGACATATTATTAAAATTATTGAAGAATTTATTAGACACTCCAACAAGTTTCATTTTTTCGCCCCTTTGTTCCTATTGAACTTAAGGGCACTTAAGGGAAGAGAGGGGCATCTTTATTTAAAAAAAAAGCCCATTCCGTGGAAAGATGAGAGGGTAGAGTAAGAAACAAAAACTTGTATAACCGTCAAACCATCTCCCCGATTTACAAAGAGATCGCCCTTTTTGTAAGAAACGTTAGAAAAAGTTGTGGAGGCATTATTGAAGAAGATAATGAGAGAGAGGTAGGAGTAAAGATGAAGGCCCAACAGTTTGAAAAAAAGTCAAAACGTATCCACGAATATATTAGCCTTCGAAGAAAGGAATTATGAAGTGGTATACACCCCCAGCAAGCTTTAAGGCTCTATAACTCGAACAGGAAGTAAGACATGGTGCTAATAAAAAGCTTTATAAATATTCTCAAACTTTGTGTCTTGTTGGTACCGACAAAGTTTTGCTATCTTCTCTTAAAGACCAATTTTTGTGAATTTCTTTAGGTTAATCTCCTTATTTTGTGTTGGTATTTTAATTTTTGCTCCACACTACAAATCTGGACAATATGCGTCACATAATTTCACTTGTAGAGTAGAGTTAAGGAAGTTATAATTCAGTGGAAATGCATCCAAATTTTTTAGAATGTAGTGTGGAAAAAACATTTAAGAAAAACCACCTTTAGTAAGCCAGGCTCAACTTCAAAGCCCAAAGAGCTTGTAGCCAGCAATACAGATTTGATTGGTTTAATATCTAGTCTATTTAGTCATTTAGTCTATAGCATACAATGTGAATAGCCATGGCCATCTTTAGTAACAGATCGGAGTGTAACTGTGGAAACTTTGCTCGATCAAAGGTCCTAGTAATCTTCTGCTTATTATGGAGAACACAATAATATTTACCATTTTCTTTCATTTAAAACCTTAATTGGCATTTTTAACAATAATGATTTTGAATGATTGTTGATTTAAGTGGGTTTTACAACTATAATTTAAATAAAGTTATTTAAAGGAGAATGGCTAATATTGTACCGTTTCTTTTAGTAATTAGTTTAGAGTGGACCAGGTTCCTAGCCTTGATGGTACCCGCACCCATGAAAGTATTCGCTGCTTATGGTAAGGAGGCTGCACTAATCAGTGTTGGTATATTTTAGCCAGTATAGCACAAGTACACCCATTGCTCAGTCTTACCCTGAGCGCGCTTGCATTGTTCCTACGAACCATAATCCCTACTATAGAGACTGCCTTGCTGGCTAGTATCTTGTTGCTCGTGTTACTACCACGATTAGTGGGAGGTAAGACGGTACACCGACACACCATAGCACTAAAACTAAAGTGATAGTTTTTAATAAGGATAGATCAAGAAATAATTATCAGCTTAGAACAAATGGAAAACTGTTAGAACAAGTGAATGATTTTGTGTATCTGGGCAAAATGTTCTGTATCATATTTTAAAGTTGAAAAATGACACCTGGACACGGGAATCGAACTCGGGACCTTCGTCTTAGTACGCCAATGCTCTTATCACTGAGCTATCCAGGATTCATCCGTGCCCAGGGTCATTCTTCACTCATATTTTAAGGCAGTCTATGATGGACGTGCGGAAGTCATCAGCTTATAAATATGTGATTATATAAGATTACAGCCATCTGACAACGCAACAACTATGAGTGAAGAGTGAAGAATGACCATGGGCATAGGACGAATCCTGGATAGCTCAGTGGTAAGAGCATTGGCGTACTAAGCTGAAGGTCCCGGGTTTGATTCTCATGTCCAGGTGTCATTTTTCAATTTTCAGAATATGATATCTAAATGGAGTAATCCTCACTAGAATGCATAAATGATAGCTTCAGCTATTTGCTTCATTAAAATGTTCTGTAATAATGGAAGGATGGATGGTGAAATCGTCAGACGGTTGAATATATCTCGGAAAGTAGTTGGATGTAGTATGTGGACTATTACAAAGAATTAAATGGTATTGAAAGAAGCAAAGATAGTATATAAAAGTGTGTTAATGCCAACATTGTTCTATAGATATGAAGCGTTGGTATTTCAGGAGAAACACAAGAGCAAGTTGAATGTAGATGGAATGAGATATCTAAGAAATGTATGTGGAAAAACTCGATGGACAGAGTCAGTGATGAATGGGTGCTGAAGGAGTGGGGTTTGAAAGAGAATCCAATAGGTCAATGTGAAAGAAGTAGCTTACGTTGGTTTGGGCATATTGAGAGGATGATTGTGGTTCAAGTGACGAAGTAAATATATGAAGGTAGAGTGTGTGGATCAAAAGGAAGGGGTAGGTCCTGTAAGAAGTAGTTAAATAATGTAGATGAATGTGTGAAAAAGAGAAACATTTAGAGTTTTAAAAATAAAATAGTATATATGACTCAGTGTATGAATGTTGTTGAAGCAAAGGGGTATGTAAAAATAGGGAAGTGTGGAGAAAGTCAGTGAGGATGGATTAAGTAGACCTACAAAAGTGTTGTTTTTTGAGCAATAGGCACAGTTTCTTGTCTGTGGAAATGGCTTGATTAGGTGTGTATTATGTATGTTTGTAAATATACAAGAATTTAAGACTGGTATTATGCTTGTACTTAATGGTTTCAAGTGTTGTAAATTGAAAAACTCAAAATAATAACTTGAACTTAAAATTCACACAAGTTCTCGCATCCTTTATTTAGCTAAGTGATAGGCTTAATAAAGGAGATACAAGAATTTACAGTAACTTACAACACCCGCACTGATTTGGACCATTTATTGAAGGAAATTTTCTCAGTTTTAAAATATCAAAGAAAATTTATTTTGCTGTTTTGGAATTCCAACAATGATAGTCATTGTTGGTCCAAATGTGGCTTTTTGTAGTTCAGTTGAGAAGTTGTTAAAAACATTTTGGCATTCATCCACCATTCAAATAGGCCATATTTTGTAACTTTGACAAGCAGCCAATTTACACTACTTGTCAATGTGACAAAGCATATTTTTCAAATCTGGTAGATGTGAAATTATTTTTGGTCTTTTTTTTTTTACAAGACGCAAAGCAAGATATGAAAACAGTTTTTAGTGAATTTTTAACTGGAAGAACGCTATCACCCATACAATTAATAAATGTTCATGAATAGTGAAGCTTAGTAAATGTTTACTTTTCTCAAGTTGTTTTATTTGTATGTTTAAGTGAAGTTGGTGACACTAGGAAACTGACAAAAAAAGGGTTAATTCCTTTGACTGACAACTTACTTTCTTCTTTTGACGTGGGGAGAAAGAAATTCCATATCTTTAAGTAGATGCCATTCTTTCTTCTTCACTGGTGTCTCACCACTACTGCTTTCGATGAACTCACGCCGTTTTTCTCTGGCATATCTTTCCCTGAGCCTCACCCATCTGGTTTGACATTCTTTTACTGTTACATGTAATGCATATAATTAGAGTATGGTCGAATCAACTATTTTACAAATCTGAATTTGAACCTCCAATTTACCTTCGAATCCTGGATCTCAAATCCGAATCGTGGGAAAAATTGTGAACATAAGGGGAAATATATTTTATTTTATTTATTTGAGGTCTTTAATGTGCACTTTCTGAATTGACTGAATTATATCAGCACATGAGAATTTATATTATGATCGAGTGCGAAAGGGCCTCATCAATTTCACCAGGAAAGGTATTTTCTCATACCTTTTAAGGTTCTTTTACATGCCACAGTTGAAATGGGACTAACATCTTTATTTCCCTTCCAGTTGAAGTTGTCCTACATATTTTTATTGCCCAGAAAAATCTGCCGACCTTGTCTGGGTTTGAACTCACGAAAATAAGGTCTCGAGACGAGTACTTCAACTCAAGTTCACTGAAGTTGATTATAAATATAATAGAATAATAGAAAATACAATAGTAGCTAAATGTTAACATTCTTCTTATAATCCATTCCCATAAAATTTATACACTCAGTTAAGTGTTAAATTACTGGTTTAGGGTCTGGTTGTTAAGTTCATCCTATAATTATAATTGGTTCTGCGCTACCAGTAAGCAGTAATAGAGCTTTAAAATAAATTTAACTTGGGAAAAAAAATGAACTCTCCGATCTCAAATATCCTTAAGGATTCAAAGAATTTGATTTGCCATCTTATTAAGTACCAGTATAGACCTACATAGTAGAAGTAGTAGTAGTAGTAATAATAATAACAGTAATAATAATAATAATAATACCTGCCTCGGTGGTTTAGTTGGCTTAGTCAAGTTGAGCTCGACTGCTGAGGACGGGGAGATTGAGGTTCAAATCTCAGTCGGGTGAACTGGGGGTAGTTTTTCCTAAATGGTTTTCCCCTCTACCCGCACGCAAATGCGGGTTCACTTCCTCTATTATTATTATTTAGCACCGCGTCTTACTACCCGTTCGGGTTATACGCTTCACTTCCTCTAATTCAACCTTCCCAATTCCTAATCCATTAGCGTAGTTAGTACTTAAAGTGTATAACCCGAACGGGTACTAAGACGCGGTGCTAAATAATAATAATAATAATAATAATAATAATAATAATAATAATATAGATGGAGATATTTAAACCAAACAAAGAAAGTTATTTTTATGTGTTGTGAAAGGTTATAGTTTGCATAAAATATTAAAGTGGCCGACAACTGTAACCTCTCGAAAGCAATATTTGTCTCATGATATATTTTATTTAATAATTAGAATTTCCTTAATGAATTAGAAACTAGCCTAACCTTTCATGTCTGAGAAAATCGTGTGTTAAAAGAAGCTTGGATGGTTATATTGGCCTAGGCCTGCATCCAAAGTTGTCACAGTGTACTTGTGTAAATAAAAAGTGCTAACCAACCTGACGTGAATACTTTACAGTAAAGGTCTTTAAAACATTACAAATTGATTAACTTTTTATAACCAAATAAAAATATTTTCCCTGTCTCTTTTAGGTAGGCCTATCTAGTGTCTTATTTTTATAAAGATATACATTTCAAAAAGAACTTGTTGGAGCTAGACAAAACCATAAATACTATTTAATTTCGTGATAAACACTTTTCTCATTTAATCCAACTGTTAATAAATATAACCTACCTGATTTTGACATAACAGCTGCAATATCAGACCAAGAATTTTCCCGCACAGTAAGATCTTTGTACATCTTGTTTGAGGACATATATAGATTTGGATATCTCCTCACCAATTCAACTAATACAGCATCTCCATCTATAATATCTTCTTGCATAAAATGTTTATTTGTTGAGTAGCAATGTTCCATTTCTTCCTCCATTTTATGATAAGCTGGTAATATTTAACAATAAGCTAATATTTACAATGCGCATTATTCAAATAGCCTCAGAAGTTTAAACAATATAAGATATAATTGTCTATTCTTTCAAATAAAATGTATTGATAAAATATAAAATCATTATGTATTAAACATTAACTGTGCTTTGCTCCATAGAAAATACCCATAAGCTGATCTTTTTTTTTTTTTTTTTTTGTCGATTGAATTGGTNTTTTTTTTTTTTTTTTTTTGTCGATTGAATTGGTAGGTTTAGTTAGTTACGACTTTAGAACATAGATAAAAGTATAGAGCTATTTTTTGTAAGCAAAAATGGCGGCTGGTATAGCGTTGTTAATTAATGTAAATCTAGAGGAACTGCAAATCGGCAGATAATGCCGTATTTATTTTATTCTTAGATAGAATGGTGTTTATTTTGAATAGGACTAGACATATCTAGCTAGATATACATGTTTTCACGATTGACTTGTTGGTATTGATGTTTACGACTAGAGCGTTTTCGTCATCAGCAGTTGGCTATGTTTTGGTATCACAAACTAGGGATGGGCTAGACCTATTCTATGGGCTAGACCCTGATTTTTCGATATTGGTGTGATGTGTTTGACCTTCTTAGATATCTGTATACTAACTAGTACAATAGAAACGAGACTAGAGGATTCACACGTTGCTAGGTTGGTACTGGGTTCTAGTTAAATTATTTATTGAACGTTAGAGATTAATTTTGGGTGTAGCAGCTGCATTAATTATTAATAAAGATATTGAAATTTTTGAAAGGGAGCGTAGGATGCTAAAAATGATACATTCGGAGGTTAGGTAGAATACATTCAGGGTGACACTAACGTTTAGTATCTCCCTAAATTTGTACTCATTTATTTACGATGTGGTCAGAGGCCCCTAAGCCCATTGGTGTCCAAGTATAGTATCCTTGATACTCAAATGTTGTTTTTTTTAGGACTATAAACACTTTATATTCTAAAAAAAACATCCAAGGTTGGCATACGGTCAAGTTTATTTATATAAAAATTGGGTCTGGAACACAGTTTGTTGTTTCTAAATAAGATATATTTAATTAAATATATTGTCATAGTGTGGAAATTTAGCATTATTTAAACAAGGATGTTTACAATAATTTTCCGCAAACAACAAAATCACATCTGATGACCATTCTGGTGCCACTTCTACCATTTCTCTACACAACAGTTTCAGTGCGCATTGATTGGTCAAATTACACAGACTGGTGAACTGGTACGAAAATAGTGCTTGTTCTATCCTCACAACTAGTATGGTAGCCACTAGCCAGTACCAAGAGGCAGAATCAGTATACTTTTTCTGATTCACACAACGTTAGATAATGACGTGCTAGCTAGCACAACGGATTTTAAGTACAAGCTAGTGTTGTTTGGTTAAACTGAAAATAATTCACGTTGGGAATCAATGGACTAAGAACAAAGGCTAACTTTGAGAAATATTACTATACAATGTTGCTTTATAAAATGTTAATAATTATGTTTATTAATCTATGTTGAAGTATAGGTAACTTTATATTACAGCGAATACAAATGTAGCGACATCTGTGGTGCACAGGTGTGTGCGCAATGGAAGCGATATTGTCGTGTATGGGTGGGACTGAGGAGAGGCAGTACTAATTTGATTGTTGCCACGCACGTACGCTCTTGTTGTCTCTCGTACGGATATAATTTGCTTGTTCGTAATCTGTATTAACGTTTATTTCTGATTATTAATAAACATATCAAACTGCTAATTAGTTATTCTCAATTGGTCTACAACCTCTGAACATAAACCTTTTCTCGTTATAATTCAACATGGTTGCAGAGTGTGGTTAAAACAAAAGCCCCAAGATGGCGGATGAAATGAGAATTCCTGTTTTTGACGGCAAGGGCTACGAGTGTTGAAAAAAGAGAATCGCGATTATTTTAAAATTAAAGAAATGTGAAGAGGCAGGGATGAGAGGAAAAGGTACCACAAATAAAGAGGAAGAATGGAGTAAAAAGGACTTGAAAGCAATCAATGTGATTTACAGTGGTATTTCGAATGATCAGTTACAGTTTATAAAAGACAAAGAAACGGCGTATGGAATCATGAAAAAGTTCGACGAAATGTACTTAAAGGAATCTATTGGACTTTAAATTTGTATACGAATTAGATTAGATAAATCAAGGTTAAAAGACTTTGTAGATTCAAGTGCCTTTTTTACTGAGTTTGAAAAGTTAGTGAATGAACTTATAAGTGCAGGTGCTAATGTAAGTGAAAAAAGAAAAACTGAGTTATATGATTAAAATGCTTTCAAATTAGTTAAGCTATGTGGGTGATTTAATTGATGTACTGAAAAAAAGTGATTAAACTGTTGAATATGTAAAAAGTAGAGATGGTCCACTCAAATCTTCGAATCCACCGAATCCTGACAAGTATACGAGGATTCGGTGTTTTACTGGATTCGATGATAAAATCTTTCACCTCATAAGCAAAGCATCATATGTTGAATTCAAAAATTACTTAGTTAGGCCTACTTGGAAAGCACAACTTAATCCGTAATATTTATTTTGTCGGACAAAAGAAATAAACA
>CABEEJ010011546.1:0-10712 GCA_901482245.1 Timema douglasi | reverse complement strand
TTTGTTTTAAGCGGTATAGACCACGCGTACTTTGAAAATACGTCAATAATATTCAGTAGATAGTTGACGCCCTTGTTGTCTTTTTTTAAAGCTCTCATATCTACTAAATCTATTTCCCACACGTCGTCGATATTGGACGTTCTGTACGGGTTGCGTGGAAACCTTTTTCTTAAACTGCGGTGAAGAGTGTACGCGTCCTGTCCAGTTAACCATTCGTCTAATTTTATTTTATCTACTCGACTGGCCTTTTGAAGTTTTACGGCGGACGAAAATACCGATGGCCGCGAGATATTGTAATAGATTTTTTTAACGTGGTGGTCATATGAGCATGTTCCAACGAGGTCTGGCCGGAAACCGTTTCGAAAAGATTGTTTTATGTTTCAAACCTCTACTGAACGTTATTTTAGCGTCAGAATCAAAGTTTTGACGATGATCACTCGTGACAATTAGTATGTCTTTATATTTTTTTAAATCACTCTTTGTAATTTTATCTTTAATTACGTTTCTTTTCGTCAACAACTCCCAAAGTCCTTGTGTACACTTATAGTGTGTGTTGCCTAGGTATATATCGTTATCCTCTACGGTAAAACTCGAGTTGCCGATTTTGAAGTTGTCCCCCTCTTTCCTAATTCCAAATACAGGGTCTGTAGACATTCTCCTATGTACGTGCGGTGATAAATATTTCCCGGCTACGCTTCCAAATAGGTTTGAAGAACCGGTCTCGATTTCATCAGACTCTGATCTAGGCACAAAATATGAGTTCCCCTCCACCCACGCCTCGTTCTCCTTCTCTGATGAATCTCTATCAGGTGTGCTTTCGTACGTCACCTCGTCTGAAAGAACCGAGGTGGAACCGACTCTCTCCTAACTAAAGGTCGTTTTCTTTTTACTTTTCATGTACTTCGTGCAAGGTCGACCGGTCTACGTTTTAATACCGGGGGGTCCACGATGGGTATCTTTATTGGTCGTCTCACTCTCCCCCTGTTGGTTAAATATCGCTGTTGAAGCTTTCTAAAACTAGCCAATCTTTGAAAATCTTCAACATTATTTATAGATTTCTTATTGAGAGTATTTTTCATCTATACAAAGTCGGAAGACTTGTCATCGCGTTTATCGCGAAATAGTTCTGGTGGGACGAGAAGCATCTGTTTAAGTTGTGACATATTATTTAACTAAGGCTCCAACAAGAGCGGAAAGAATAGCCGGTAGTATGATGCTTAGGAATCCCCCCGATTGAACGGCGATATTTCTTTTTCTCTTCAAAGAAACACCGCCGCTAGCCAATTTTCGCGTACAATTTTTATACTTTATTAATTTCAGCTTATCTCTTTTACTATTTTTAATATTATTGTTTAATGTGTTTAGAGCACATTCGCCGAGTGTTGTTATAACCTCCGGGTCGACGACTTTAAGAATAGATCTACGCAATTTATGATTGGTCGTTTTCAACACCGACAGTATTATTCTTGACTAGTTTCATCTAGTAGTCTAGTGGGGTACAAACACTTTGTAAATAGTATCAAATATGTGCGTTTTTAAGCACAGGCTTTAGTCCAAGTTCTGAATCAGATTGAAGAATAAATATCGGTGAGGTGATTCTGTCGCTTTCCTGTAGATTCTTTGTATTTCGGATGGATTATCAGGACAAACTTGCCTAGCTAGATAGTTTAACTTTGTTTGATCCTACGGGTTTTAAAACACCACAATGTATTTAGCGTTCAGCGAGTTGTCTCGAGACTTACTCCTCTGATGGAAAAGGTTTTGTGTGATTAGAACAACCGATAGGTTTCTATGATGACTACCCTTGGTAGAAAGTTCACTCACTTTGTTCGAATAGACTTTGTTCATTAAATCGTCCAACGCGACGTGTTGAGGTGCACAATTTATTTTAACATCAACATTTTCTATTACACCTTTGTGTAGTGTGACGTGACTAGATAATCGGGACGGAATAGAATTGTTCTCGCTGAAACACCATAGAATTCTATCAAATCTATCCACACTGCACACCTGTTTTAAATTTAAAAGAAAATTCTCTACATAAGTAGTTTTCCCGCAATTAGTTGGTCCCGCCAATATCACTGTTAAAGGGTGAAGAAACACAGACATCGATGTGCACTCGTCTGGTGCCGCTTTAAAACTAAGAAACTAAAAATTACTATTGCAAATTTATAGGGGTGGTGGTGGGGTCAACGAACCATTCCTAGAGAAATTTTACATTAGAAAGTGTACAAATTGAATTTTTTTTATATTTATGTCCGACACATTTATCAAATTTATTATGGTTCAACTCTTTCAGCGAGGGATACCCCAAGTTTAACATATCAATTATAATTTTTCTCCAAGTATTTCTATAGTAAATAATAAACGTCCAGTGATGTATCACACTTCCACACATATATAAAACGCTACATTCTTTTATAATTAATGTATTGTCGGCATCTTTGAAGCCCTGAAAATCTACAATGACATGGCCCGATAAAATTGCTGAACCAAATCTGTAACAAAAAAAGTAAGTATCTAAATTGTAAAAAAATACAGTCACATACATAGATATAGCACCTAGTTGCTGTTTTTTGTCTATGATGATGATAATGCTAGACATTGTTAAAATAAATCTTGATAGACGGCGTTCCATCAGTTTGTTTTATTCCCTTATTATAATGCTCCAAACAATATTTGTAGTCTTTCAATTCATGCTGCGCATAGGGAGAAAGTAATTTCCAAGGGCGGTTGATATTGCTACAGGCGTATGCTATAATAAATCCTATAGGTAAATTATTTAACTCCGCGGCAGACACCAGACACAGATCCTGCTTAATAGAGTACGTGAGATAGATGCGTGGATTTGATCCATTATACTAAATTACTCGGTCTTTAATAGTGGTGTCGCTCGATCCAAATCCTCCCTCCACTCTCTCAGTGTTTGATAGAGAATCAGTGTGTTCAACTCTAGGGTAAGCAATTTTCACGCACACTAGTTGATAAATTGTATCTCCCCTTTTAATTCTAAAAATAGTGTCACCGTGATTAATTAGTAATACGCAAATATTACCACGATAGACCTTGCCTATAGCCCCGGCCAAAACATCTATCCCGTGGTGAAGAACCAGACTAGATCATGGAGATATTCTACCGTACATTCCTTTTGGTAATATAATATAAATATTTATATTTACCAAACGCCTGCACGAAGGTTGTATTCTGCAATTTTACGGAATTTTCAAGTCTAGACCTGCATAGAGTGTTGTGGCTCTAATCATGGAAAAGGTGTTTCTATTTATCTTTATGTAATTTAATACAGATGACATTAGAATCAGAGAGAGAAGAAACATGTCTACGTGTGATAAGTTTTTTCAATGTGATATGTCAGCCAAACTATTTAATGTCATCCATTAGTCGTCTCGTCATGTCAATATATATTTGGCCAGACACCTGATAATTTCTATACCACGTGTTAACCTGTACACAAATAGGGGCTCCGTCTGTCGGACAGAAGTCATTAAAGCATCTGCTTTCACATTTGTGTAATGATAGCTTTTTCACACGTGTTTATGTGTGTGATAGTATCACAGTAGTGGGGTCAACGTCTAGTCTTAATAATGTAAATATTATATCGTAATTAAATTTCTCATATATTGTCATAGCATTAGTGTTAGTTCTATAATGATTAAAAGGGGAACATGTACAGACATTACTTCATTTTATAATATTTTTAATGTTTGGACGATTATTTCTCCGAATTTGCATTTGACGTAGACGTGCACATTCCGAATGAATATTCTGGATACTCACATCAGTCACTAGAAATGAGAGAGAGAAAAAAATATGATCAACTATAGCCACAGGGTACGGACGGATGTGTTGTTATTTAATCGCCTATGTTTAGTTAATACTATATTATAGTATTTTCTCTCCATCATGGAGACGACGATGGGACATCTTTTTATTTTGATTTTTCGAGGGTTAGTCACGTGTACGGGGTCCATGTCTTTCAAAATCATGTCTTTAATGGTCTTAATAGTTAACAATCTTTGTGTTTTCATAGTTTATTGTTATACCCCTGACCTTGGTGGTGAACCTGTATTCGTTCATATCGGGAACAAACACATTGTAAGAATAATTTTTCTGTCCACCAGAAACAAACTCTGTAGTGTACGTAGTCTCAGAGTAAGCGGTCAGTTCGTTTGTCATGTCGCCCAAATTATTGCCTGTCGGTATCGTGTACGTGTCTGTGGGTCTTATCGCACTGATCATAGAGTCTGTGTCACAGTAAAGACAAGAACCGCCCAAGTGCCTGAGATATGAATATAATTTCATACGTGCACCGGTGGTCACGTACGCGGCTATAGGCGTGTTGACAGTGTCCAAGGAGATGGCGGCTTCCTCACGTTACGTTCATGAGACACAAGCAACCTCATCATTGTGAAAAATAATGTTGCGAACCTCTGTGCTGGGGGTGTTGAGTGGGCCGATAAAGTATTTTGGGCTGTTCACTATGGTGGTTTGTGTCTTGTTCTCGTTCAGTGCAAATCGTCCCCGGAAAGAGTTTAAACACAATTTAGCGAGTGCGCACTTTCCTGGATTCTTAATAATTTCGTTTTAATCCAGCACTATTCCTTAGGTTTTGTAATAGTCGCTAACGTAATTGTCTTTGTCTGCGTCTGTTTTTACCCATCCAGGGTATCCAGACGCTTCCTGTTTGATATCTAGGAACTTGTTTATTTACTCTACAAACAGTCCTCCTTATTGGGTTTTAGCGTCGAACTGGGTAATTTTATATTCCCAATATTCGCGCACTCTAACCAGTTTGTATCCCATTTCTAGAGCTAGTTGAACCTCATCCGCTATCCATGTACCTGTAATAGTCCTGTCAGAGTCGTCGTGTGTACAATCACCTTGGTTCATCTCGTTTGCACAAGAGGAGCATAAACAAAACATTAATTTTGATTGAATCTTGTAAGGGATTACAGGGTGATACACATTTCTAGGAAGTAATACAGCACATTTAATTATACCCTCTAGATCTACAATGCCATTAGGTCAGTCATCGCCTGCAAAAATATTTTTAGGATAACCTACAGAAAATTTTAAATATTTGCATTGCATACCAAGGTGTATACTGCAAACATCTAGGTATCCTATTTTCTCGTTGGGGTTAGTCTTATAGTGTAGAGTCATAGATTCACAGCGTCCTCTATACAGTACATCACGTGGATTGAGCGAGGCAGTTTGAATCATAGGGTGATTGTTTAACTCTAAGTCTAGTTATGTGTCTTCAATCAGTATTTTGTCAAAGTTGCACTCTTTCATAGTTGTCACAGTGTACCTTGTGGCTCTAAATGCTCGATCTCTCAACAGACTGCACTCGTATCGTTCGGCGAGCGTCTCTCTCGTCCCTGTTATAGTGACGTCACGGTTTGAAAGACATGCACAGCTGAGGAAGAAACAACAGTCAAACTCAAAAATCTCCCTCTTCGACTCACAATAACCGTCCACATTTCTGCCCAGGATTTCTATCTCACGCCCGTTGAAGGCATGTTGTTTGTGAACATCGGAGCAGGCTTTCTGCAGAAAGACTAACCATTTTATGGCTTTCGAAACTGTCTGTCACCACACCTGTATCCTTCTTTGAGCAAGAGGACTATCGTATCGGGGGCTAAGAACAGTTTTCTAAATGAACGGTTGCACGCCGACGAGTTGGTGATCGATTCCAGAAACAAGTCCATCAAACCTAGATATAGAAATAGATGAAGAAATTTACGGCGATACTAGCGTAATACATTTACGTCACCTATACAATAGACCTCCAAATCTGACTTGCTATTAAATATATACCCCTCCGCTAGCTTCTTAGCTAGCCATTCCATAAAGTCGTTTCTCTCATCCGGTTGCATGTAATCCGTGCCAAACATTTAGGGACCGGGCATCTCACCGATATAATTTAAAGTTTCTTCTGTATTGAACAGATAAGGGTAGTGTCCATTTTTGCAGTCTACTCCAAACGCTTTAGGGACCTGTCTCAGAGGCATGGGTGGAATACTTAGACTGTATTTAAATTGTATGAGGTCTATCGTCATGCAGAGTATTTTAGTTTCATCCACGATAACTTTGGGGGTGCAGTTAAGTGATAGTAACCTATTTAGGATAAATATCGCGTCGAAGCCCTGAGAGTTGTGTGCAAGACAAACAATATTATTGGCAAACAGCCTCGTAGTCTCAGGTATTCGATAAAGCCATCTAACGGATTCTCCCAAAAGGAATGAGATCGTTTACAACAGTGTTCACAATACTCGTTCATATTATCGTTAAATTCACATTTTACATAATAGTGTTTGTACGTCGCCGACAGTCGTCGGTTATGGCACGATCTTATCTAGTCTCAAAATCATAAGAGACCATTATATATTTAGCATCGAGCTCCATTTTACTCAAAGTCTGCATGTGTCAACGGTGAGGGTTTTCTTTATTCTGTTTGCACGTCACGCAGTAGGATTTAAAACATTCGTGATTACTGCCCTTCGTTTTGTCGCAAATACTGCACACCTGTCTTAAATTACAAACTGTTTTCCTTCTGTCAGTTTTACTCGATTTATGACTGGCGATCTAAATAATCTGTTACAATCATTGCAGTATATAGTTTCGTTCTAGAAAAACACAGAGGTGTGGACATACATTTGGGGCATGTACTCTTACACGAATGACTCCCGCCTCTTTTAAAGCTGGTATTACATCCGTCGCAAAAATATCGAAACTAAAAAGCGGCTCCCATATTGATTAGTACGTTGAATTGATGACTGACGTCATCGTACAATAGGTTAATATACCTAGTCGAAGATGAAACTCCCTCATACCACAACTCGTTGACCGTAGAGAGGGTATTGTGCCCGCGTATTTTATATTAGTCACGAAAATAATTTATATTAATTAATTTATATTTATATTATAATAATTTATCGAGACTTTCGCACCCCCCTCCCAAGGATAAATCTATCCGCGTTTTTGCGAGTAGATCATCTACCGCATTATTAATTTTACGCCCCTTTACATACGATTTATAATTAATATCATTAGTGATTTTGGCTATCACTATTACTATAGCGTGTGCCAAACAATTCGTCAATGATTTATCAACGACTATGCTTCTTTTATGGTGACTCAGATAATCGTTTGAAAGACACTTTCTTTTTAATGCTGTGCTTCCGTTGCCCATCATCATTTTGATATGGTTCACTCTAATCATCAATACATCGGCTATACAAAATTTGGCGTTTCTCTGAATAACTTTTGTCATTGTATTTATAATTGTGTTCACATCAATTTGGTCACATCCACGGCACGAGACCACTACCGGTTTGTCCAGGTTATTCTACGTGTTCGTGATCATGAGTCTAATTAAATCGTAAGGTTCCGTAGCTCTAAGCAAATATGCCAATAGACTAGAGAAACATGTAGTTAGGTCATGTATCGTACTCACGTTCGCAATCAGAGGCTTGAATCGAACTAAAATATTCCTACTTAACGTGTTAAACCGACTATACGTACGTCCTGTCTCTCTTATTACGGTAAATGAGTCGTCAGTGTTTGTACGGGGGTCATAGTCAAAAATATAAATTCGTTGTCTGTTAATGTCTGACGTAGAGGGTTTAGCACTGTCGATAGATTCGTCAGCTGTAAATGTTTGTTCCTTGGACACTAAAAAAAGAGAGAGAATATTAAATATCAGTTTAAATAATAAATTTAACACTACTTCGCATAGAGAAATAAAAATAAAATTGTATTTACTATTGCCAAAAGACAAGATTTCAAGGTTTTGTTACGTGACTGCTTCTTTTCACTCGGCACGATAGTAGACAAGTGATATTCTGATACAAATAAATTCTCCTTTTACAATCGTCGAATGGATGTTTGCTTTCTATAAAGTGTTTTCGTTAACTTATGTAACCTTAAGACGCAACTTGTCTTATTTTTTTACGAGATTATAAAGGTAGACGTTGTTCACCTTGAACTTATTTGTTAGAAATTATCTTGTCCAGACTCATGAGCAAATGTTGGCAATACGTTTAAATACGGCTGAATAAAACTGCAAAGACAACTCTAGAATTCAATCAGTCAAGGACTTGTGCTTTAACAAACCTCTTCAAGCGTTCAAGCGTCAAGCTAGGACTAGTGTTACGGACCACTCTTATTTTGATAAAGTTAGCAAGAGAGGATGGCACGGTATTTGTAAATGCGGAAAAGAACATTTTAAATCACTTATTGGGGATATTACAATTTTGGAAGAGTACTCTGATAGTGATAGATGCGTAGAGCTCGAAACAACTGATTTTTTTAAATAATTACACATGTGCCTTAGACATTCTACAAGAGTCCACATTCGAACGCACGATACATTATTGTAGTTCCGGAGGCTCTGCTCACTTTAAAAAATCACACGCTAGTGGCTCAAGTGGGGAGAAACGCTATTGTAAAGTTATCTAAAACTGGTTTTGGACAAATCAAGAGAGGTTACGGAACTGTCAAAAGTCAGCCCTAGATTTTGATCAAGCCGTCGCTTCTAATTTCATCACAGACTCACCCACGAACGAGCAACCTACAAGCTTGGAGGACTGAAATTTTTCTGGGTGATCCTAAATCCACACAGTAACCATCACACGGACAATCAAGGTAATTTAACGTTATATTTTTACATCTTTGAAATTCTATATTATATATTTTTAAAACATACTTTTGTCATCTTTTTTTTCAGAGTGTGGATACGCTTATAAAAGAATTCAATGCAACCAAGTTGGAGACAACATATATGTGACTCAGAAATTTGGTGAAAAACATAAATTTAAAATTATATATTTTGAAGAGCAGGACACTAAATTTTGAAAAGGGATTTACGCGAAGGCTATTTTAAATGATAGCATGTCTCTTTCTTCCGAAAAAGGTTTTCGCGGATATGTAAAAAGGAACAAATGAATATGGTCAATAAATCTCCTTCAAAATTTGAATTAATTTATGATGGTCTTGGGGTAGGTAAGTTTATTAAGCTTAGGTTGGCTGAAATTTAGTCCGGTTTAATTTTACTTATCGATTGGGGTTAAATTCTCAACTAATTAGTTGAAAACGATCTTAAATAGAATATATTCTTTAATTGTAATATGTGATTAATAAAAGTTTTATATATGTGTATCCTTCATAATTGTTTTATGTAAAAGTATACCATATCTATGAAATTAGAAATTAAAATAAATGTTACTCATTTATGTTGTTTAATAAAGCCAACTTCTGTGTAGCTATTAATTTTTATAAGAATGTTTTCTCAAAATAAAGTGTTTATAGCTGATAATCATGTTTGAAAATATAGTCTATTTGAGTTTTATTTCAAATTGGTTGAAACATTTATTTCAATAATTTTAATTTGATATACAAATATCATTATAATAAACATTTACACTGATTATAGTTAGAGGTGGATTTTCTACAAATCATATTTATTAATTATTGTATTTAAAAACATATCTTATTTAACATATTGCGTGGATAAAAGAAAATGTATCTCACCTCTCAGAAACTAAGGATTAAATGATCAGTTGCAGAATGTATACTTATAAAGCCACCTGCTCACCTTCAACACTAGTCTCGTTCTCAAAACGAGATGATCTTGGGGCTTTTAAAGTGAGCTAGCCTTATAATTATGTTCTCAATTTTTTCTAACTTTCAGTATGGAAAGTTGTTATATTCAACACGCACGAAAACAAAATTGTGCCTAGCTAGGTTTACACTGAATTCTAACTCATGTGAGAGTAAAATTTTCCAAATGTTTAATAATTATATTGTTATTTAAAAAAAAAACTTTCAGTATGGAAAGTTGTTATATTCAACACGCACGAAAACAAGTTGGTTCCTAGCTAGGTTTAAACTTAATACTAACTCAGTTGAGAGTGAAATTTTACAACTGTTTAAATTATATATTTTAGTCATAAAGCATAATGAGTAATGTATTGTTAGTTAAGGTATATACATGAAAACGTCCCTCACTCTACGTAAGACATCTAAATATGGCGTCATTATTAAACATAACAGCCAAACAGATATGATGTTTTGTGCGTGGGGATCAAAGATCGCAAAAGTGTCCTGGTAAAAGCGTAATGAAAGACGTCTCTTCCAACCTACTTTTAGATCGAGGCTAACAAATACAGACAAGGTCAGTTAGGACTTATTTCACATCACAAAATATTATAATTTTATCCAATTCAATAATTTTTTACGCACTGTCTTTCACCACATACTCTTTTGACGTCAGGGATAACATACTTCAATGACGTCATTGAATATTAATTCTAAACTTAGTTTATTCAAATAATAAATGTAATTCTCTTTTGATGTCACAGTCATACGTCATATACAATATTTAAATACCTCTAGTTTAGTTACACACACCCTTTACTACTGACGTAACTGGCTTACGTCAAGGAATCTTAATTAAAGATTGATTTTATTAACGTAATTGTGTTGAAAAGTCACTAGCATACAGATATTTTGGTTACACCATCCCCTAATACGTCATATTTACAGATGCTGGCTAACTGGTAGAAATAGAACATGGCTGCCCACTTAATACTTTTAAATGTTAGAAACACACCAGAGATGTCCCAAGTTGTAGAGCTCACTCTTCAGTTTAATTTCCCCCTAGTAAGGAACACACCCGAGATGTCCCAAGT
>CABEEJ010011542.1:0-10714 GCA_901482245.1 Timema douglasi | reverse complement strand
CTTAACTGACTCTCTTAGGTTAGAAAACGTTCAAAGAAAATTTGTCGCTGCGTGCTATGATAAATACTTTAGTAACCGGATTTATTATGATTATGATATAATTCGAAACCTCTTAGGGCTCCAAACACTCTTCTCGCGTAGACTTTATTGTGATGCCCTTTTTGTTTTTAATATTTTCAATAACAAAATTTATTGTAAATTTGCCCTTGATCATGTAGGCGTTCATATCCCTTCTCAGGCTTTTCGTAATCCTAAATTATTTTTTCTCGATAGCTCTTATAAGATGAGCCCTATATGTCATTGTAGCGCCAATTCTAGATTTGTCGAATTCGACTTTTATCATAAAAGGAAAGTTAAACTCAGAGAGTTATTTAAGGATGTCCCATATCAATCATTTATCATGTAGAGGTTCTGCCTATATTATTTAAACTTACAATATTCTGATCTATTTTTAGCATAATGTTAATTGCATACTATTTAGTTATTTGTTTTTAATGTTACCATTTATTCTTATTATTATTAACTACTTTTTTATCTCGTAACTATTCATCAGTATATAACATTATTTAGCCATTTTTTGTCTATCATTTTTTCTTGTGTAAATATTTGTATTGTAAGGTATGTACGTGTGTACTTTTCAGTGCTGGCCTGTCATAGGTCTTACGACTGTTGGCCAGCACTATAGTAAAGGAAATTGAAATTGTATTGAAATTATTATTTTCATCATCACATTTTACCGCCCGCTCAAGTTATACGCATATACGATAATTACTCTAATGGATTATGGATAGGGAAGGAAGCATTTTAGAGGTAAGCTACCCACATTTGCGTGGAAGGAGAGTGGGAAACCATTTAAGGGAAAAGCACTCTTAGTTGTCCCAACCGGGATTCGAGACTCGCTCTCCCCTCAATCAGCAGGGCGTTGACGCCTTACACCGTTCGACCACTGAAGTGGGTATTTTTGTAATTAAAATACTTTTAGCTCAGACGGGTAATAAAACGCGGTGGTTTTTAATTAGTAAAAATAAATTTTAATGAAATATTGTAAGAATGCATCTTAAGAGTCGGCGGGAGATAAATTGTCCGTATTGAAACTACAGGTGAATCTGAAGGAAAGACTATTTAAAAAAACTATAATACCAATTTACTAGCGTTTTTTTAATTTCTCTTATTCTATATTTATAGAGATTAACAATATCCAGAAAAAAAATGTATTGCTAGCCATCAATTAAAATTCTAATAATAAGTATAAGTTTTACACTAAACGTTGAAATAAATAAAAACAATCCAAACAATTGATATTAAAAAAATTGTTATTAAAAAAATTACATTTTTTTTTGCCGTTTCCACCAAAAATCTTCTTTCCTAGGCTAACATAAAAAATAATTGTAGCCGGCTATTTGGCTACACGTAGTTCAGCGGTTTTCTGCCAGGGCAACACTAACGTAAAGGTTCTCCCACCACATAGTAATTCCTCCTGTTTTTCTGTGAGCAACTTTCTTATTAAAAACATACAACAGGTGCAGAAACTTTGGCCATGATTGGAAGGGGGAGAAGGGAATGCCGTGGTCAACATATATTTCTATTTACTATGATAAGACTCTTACTTACAACTTTTTGAGTAATAATGCCCGCTTCGGTGGCCGCCCGATCTAATGTGCTAGTCTCGTGTTGAGCTAGACTGCCGAGGATAGGAAGATCGGGGCTCAAACCCGGGCGGATGCACTGTGGGTTGTTTATTTGGTTGTTGCAGATAACAAGTAAATCATTAATTTAATCTGTTTTTTTATACAAATATTCTATAAGTATGATTTTTTTCAAAAAATTACTGGACCTAAGAGCCGATTGGATATTTATATCAGTTTTATAATATAATGTATTATGTGACAGTACTTGGATTTGACTTCTCTTTCTTTTAACTCAAAAGGGAACGGGACTTTCACTCATGATTATATTTGAATTTTGTTAAAGAAATTAAATAATATATTAAAAAATACTTCTAAAGGAATAACGACGACTTTCTGGTTGTTGTTTATAAGAATAATGATAAAGTTATTTTCATTGTACACTATCTAAATGAAATTAGAAAAACTTGGAGAAAGAGTAGCTTTTGGCTCTGATACCACACAGCCCAAAATTAACTATTCATGCTTATCAGGATAAACTGGATCGCTTTGACCAAAACTATATCGAAGTTCCTTTAATAAATTGTAATGAAAGATTAAAAAAATGAAGACAGCTATGGACACCATGAATAACCTTGACGTAGACGACTTATGCACGCGTTGTGACACGGGAGATGAGGCATTCAAGCAGGCTGTAATCCACATCACCACTATCCCAGGGAATACCGTGCAGTTTGTTGACGATATAGTCAGCTTGTTTTTTAGTGGCAGCTGAGTGTTCTTCGATAGCGTATGGGGTTTTTAACGCCCAATGTTGAAGTTATGTACCACATACAGATAAAACAATCAGTTTTTGACGATAAATTGTTTGCTATCGTCGATGAAGCTCTGGAAATCCACAATGACGTCCATTATTTAAATGACGAGCGTAAGGGGCAGGAAGTCGCTTATATTAAAACTCATAATCAGTCACGACGTTTCTGTACTTGTCGATGGTGATGATGTTGGCAAACTCCCCATACACGATACAGTTGATGGTTTCGATGAGAGCTCTGGTGAAGCTCACTTCGATTCTCAGAGAGCCATGCCTCGTCAAATTCCAATACGATGTCATGTGGGCGGACAGATTAAGTGTGAGGTTGAATACCATGAGATGATATCCCTTAGGGAAGGCTTCCAGTGTGATGTCGTTACCTTCGTTCATGAAATGTATACCCGTTCCAGAAAACAGTGTATGGTAGGACATGGCATAGTTGCCATTTAAAAAAAAATCGGGCTGTAGCGGTTTTAACGGCACTTGTTCCCCATCCCCGTACAACGAGAAATGGTTCATAGCGTAGGTTAGTAAGTTGAACGGGCTCTTGGTGGCGTCTCCGTTGAACGCCGCGTTTGATATAAATCCCACGATGCATTGTTTGGGTAACTGTACGGTGAATACGTTGTCCAGCGATTTCTCTTGCACATCCGTAGGAATAGTGAATGTTTTTACTTCCACATGGGTGATGGGATACTTTGCGGGACTGACGTTTAATGTCTTGGCTTGTGCCAACAATAGAGAAGGTGCTACTTTGACACGTCGCACTAGAAAGCCAGCTTCAGTGATGCGAAGCTTAACGTGAGGGAGTCCAGGGACGGCCATAAAACTAAACCCATCTCTGTAACGGACCAACTTGACTCTGAGTTTGGTATCGTTCAAAAGGTATTTCTCTTGGTTAAACACGTCACTGTGTAGATACCCCAAAATATCCACCATCTTACTTTTTGCAGTGAGAGAGTGAGGGGTCTCAAATGCCTTGTTGGTGGAGTTAGCCTCCTAAAAGGTTCCGGGGATGTCTGCGAAACACAGACCGCAAGTCAAATGTGTTCTTTTGGCGTCACTGTTTAATTGAGCAGCATCTCAATTGATGATCTATAAACATACGTGTTGCTGGGCGATGAGATTAATTTTTGGTTTAAAAACACATCCACCTGTGTGAATAGCGAATGCAACCAGGTATCGACGGGAGCGAATTGATCCAACTCTGTGAAAGCGCCACCGTCGTGTTTCATTATGGCCACCGTGAGATAGAGCATAGTTTGTGAAAGATCGATATAGAACTCGCCTTGTCCGGTAAGGGTACATTCGATGGGTGAATCATCGGTGAAAGAAGACAGGCTTGTACTGGTGCCATTGCCCACTTTGAAGATTGGTTTACGTGGGTGGTACAGAAAAGAGATCGAGTTCCCTTTTGGCACACTCTCAGGACTTGGGGTGTAGAAACTACATTTCAACTGAAAATATCTACCGCTTCTTTCTTGACCTTTTTACGTCGGGCAACGACAGAAGACTGACGTCGGTACGTCTTACGACGGCCTCTATAACCTGAGCCGATCTTCTGCTCCAACTTACGTTTCAGGTTTGTTCCAGCCTCACCGAAACGGTGCCGTAGAGCCTGTTTGAAAGGACGACGATGATTGGCGACGTCGGAGAGCACGTAGATACCCGTATGAAGTGCCTGTTTTCCAATGGCTTTAGCGCCGCTTCTCAGTAACGGTACTAATCTTTTGAAAATGCCACTGAAAAAACTTCCTATCCCGTGCCCGCCTTGATAGGGAACACAGTGGTAGTTCGAAAATATTTCTGTTCAAGCCTGGTTGACGTACTATCTTTGGTAGGGACAGTTCATGTTGAGCAGCGTTGAAAATGAAGTTTCATGCACACTTTTCCAAACTCGAATGGTACAAGTTCCCCAGTGTCGGTTCTTATATTGATTTACAAGCTTTCAATTTCCCTTCTAAGTACGGGCATGTAGTGCAACGGATAACAGCTAACTGTCTTATGTATGCCGTAGAGATAGTTTATGTTGTTGATACCGACGATACGTAACAGCGGTGCCACAATATCACCCACGGGCTGAGGATCGACGATATCCATGTAGATGCACATTTGTGAGGGCAAACTTAGTAGATTTTTGGTGGCGTAGGGTTGCTTTGGGACTTTGATCAGATTAGTTTGATGATCGAATCCGAGCTGTAAACTTAGTTGACTTGATAGAGTCAGCAGCTGTATATTTGGTCAAGAAGAGACAACGTCCACTTTTTTGTTGGGGTTTGTGTACTTAAATACAACTCCGGAATCCCCTTTAAACGCCTCTACTTCATTTAGAGATTTGATCAATTCATGGATAGTGCTGTAGTTTCCAAGAGGGATATGATCCTTGAATATTTGTTCCACGCCATTAGCGTCCACCGGGTTGTACCATACAATATTTTCGCCCTCGGGTACAGAGGTTAAGAACACAGATATTGGAATTTGGCAAGCGTGACTTCCCACTGGCATTCGAGTGTAAGATGTTAGGGTAGTTGCGTGATGAAATTCGCGAGGGTATTTTCCGGGAAATATCCCATAGAGCAATCGCTCAGCAAAGTGGTATAAAACTGGTCCTTCATGGCAGGGCGCTGACGTAACTGGCAGGAATCCAAGAATTAAACTTGGCAGGGTTACCTTTCTACTGCACGTACACTTTCTTTCTGGTGCCTTTACCCTTGACACGTAGTATTTTATCAACTTTAAAAGTTTCGAGAAGACCCACGTATTACAATTTGGGTTCGTAAAACGTTCCCTTCACCTTCTCGCCTTCAAGATCGGTCAGCCTGTAGACGACTGGTTGTCTCAACACGACACTGCTGACTTTGAAAATTTCTTTGCTCAAATTGCTTTTGTAGTCCTTTTCAAACAGCATTTTGGATTTGTTAATACGATCCGTGTCACCGACTTTCATTTTTAGCTTACTATTCGAGTTTGGACACCGTTTGCCGTATAGATTATCTCTGACTTGAACACATTGGTTTCTGAAACGTTGGCAGGTGCCATCTTGATACCGGAATGATTTGCACCGTTGTAAGCATCAACGAGATCTTGGAGGACGTCCACATACCGGCACGTGTTATTTTTGGTAAAATAGCACCACATGCGCCCTTTCAGAGGTCTATTGAGTCGTTCCACGACGCTTGCCTTCATGTCCGGATTATGAGTGGTATAGTAATGGATGCCTTCTTGCTTGAGAAATTTACGGACTAGACGTGCCGTGAACTCTGTCCCCTTGTCCGTCTGTAAACTTAGAGGTGTACGGCCGCTTTGTTTGAAAATATCCGGAAAGGCGTCTCTCACGACGCTCCCCGTTTCGGATGAAAGCGTCCTCACCCGGAGCATCTTGCTAAACACGTCGATGACGGTGAGCAAGTACACTGCAACGTCATTGTATTTTCCGAGACTTCGCATATCGTTGAGATCGGCTTGCCAGAGATCGTCAATGTTTGACACCGCATACTTGTTGCGTGGTAACTTCTTTATCACCGGTTTGTGTAGGGTATAAGCGTCCTGTGCACGAAGCAATTCTCGTACTTTGTCGGGATCTTTCTTGGACGTCTTTATGAGCGACTACGCCCCTGAAAACTCTGCAAAGTGAGTAGATGTCGGCTAAACGGGCAATTAAATTTGGAACGGCAGCCACTTGTTTTAGTCCACCCTTTACAGTTTATTCTTCTTAGGGCGTTGCGACGGTGTAAGTGGTTGGCGTACGGCCGTCAGATCTCAAATAGGTGTCAAACGTTTAGGATTTACAATAAATTCTTTCGGAACGTTTATTTTTTGAAGCGCCGTGAGAAACTCTCGATACCTAGACGGCTCGCTGTGTCTTCTTGCTCTGACCAGTTCGTTGACTAAATCTACAATATTGGATCCACGGAGAGGCATGTTGTGAATATTCACCTCCCCGTTTGAGTCCCAAGAGATACCGCTTCGAGAAATAATATGTTCTAGTAAAAGTACAGCTTTATTACGTGCCTGTACTGGTACATTATTGAGTACAGCAGGGATGGGAAGTACAGACACTTCAAGGGTGAATGTGGTGGTGGTATTTTCAGGCGGTTGAGGGTGTTGACTAAAGTGCAGATTACGCTGTAGCACTTGCTGGTATAAAGTCCATTTAGACTTGTCAAGTTTTGAAGCGAAATTTTTTTTCCATTTCCTTGTCCAGCTCGGAAACCACTAGATTTGTGGCTGATGCCACTTGTTGGTGGTGTTTCCCGTAACGGTGTAATGTTTCCGGGGACACCAATATCATCTTTTTCTTGTGTTCCATTATCTAATTGTTGAATAAAGGTACGGTGGACACCGCTGATTAAAGGGGCTAAAAGTAAGGACAGGAACGCTCCTCCTTTCTGAACGAGTAGTCATCTCTTCCTCTTCTTCTTCTTCCAGCCCTCTCCTCAATTGCGCAAAATCTGCTTGTGAGCAAGTAACTTTGTCTTCTGCGCATATTTCAACGGCACTCAGCCTTTTAAAGTTTTGTAGGCACACTCGCAAACAGAGTCTATCAGGTTCTTGTCGGCCGTTTTCAGCAAGGCGATACGTTTCTGCGGGTTCATGCGATGCATCGCACATAGCAGAGGGGCTTGCTACAGCAATTTGGTTATGAAATGATCTACAATCGTGAAGTGTCTGTGTTTTTATATCTTTTGTGTGGTAGGTACACGCAGCACCCGACATTTGTGCGGGTTCTATATCTGAACTATTCGGGTGTACCTTGTTTGAAATTTAACAATCTATACCCATGGGGAGTACTTGTAGCATCAGCGTAAGCCTCTTGTAAAATAAGGGGATTTTCAGGACAGACTTGACGTGCAAAGTGTTGAATCTGATATTTATCCCTGGAATTTTTAAGAAGAACGTAATATATTATGGGGTGACCTGGCTGTCTAGGGATAAGGTGTCGGACTTCTGTGCTGGGGTCCGGGGTTCAATCCTCGGTCCCGGCACAGATTTATCTGATTACCAAACCCTTCCTTCACCTCTGACAAGATATCTTGTGAATGTGGGGGATTCCAGGCCTCCACCGTGNTGGTTCGGATTCCACGTTAAACTGTAAGTCCTCCATTTCATCTCACAATCACCCTACCATTATACATTAGCGTAAGTGCGTATAACCCGAACGGGTAGTAAGAGGCAGTGCTAATAATAATAATAATAATATATTATGTGTAAGGTACATGACGCTAATATTTTTATGGTGGCATGCTTTGGTGAAAAGATCGACGACCACTTCGTTGGCTTCACGCATCATGTCGTCCAGGATAATCAGCTGTGGAGGGTCACTAAATGTGTCATCATTTTCTGGCAAACCCTTACAGAATATGACGCGGGGACTTGGTCCGTCTTGTTCGAATCCTTGTTGCCATAAAGAATAATACCAGGTAATTTTAACAAATTTAACGTCACACATTGTGTCCAAGTGACGGATACATTCGGCTACAAAATGTGACTTTCACAGACGGAAGGGCCGCTGATGATGGCCGAAAATGAATGTTTCAACTTGTCCATAATGTTTGAGACTGAGCTTATAAGCTATAAGAACTTGTATTTATAGGATAGGAAGAAGGGGTGTGTAGACGTTAAAACACAAACATGATAGTTTTTATAGTATTTATTCACACAAAAATAGCTCACACAGTAAAAAGTATATAGTGAATATTTATTTACATAAATAAATGTTTTAGAAATTTGGCTCATGCACCACAAAAAAATACTTGGAATATCTATTTACACAAATCAGAGTTTTACAAATATACCTCACACCATCAAAAGTATACTTGGAATATTTATTTACACAAATAAAAGTTTTACAAATATACCTCACACCATCAAAAGTATACTTGGAATATTTATTTACACAAATAAAAGTTTTTACAAATATATCTCATTCCACGAAAAGTATACTTGGAATATTTACACAAATCTAAGTTTTAGAATATATCTCACGCCGTGAAAAGCATACTTGGAATATTTATTTAAATGAAATTATAGTTATAGAATATATCTTACAATTTGAAGTATATTATGGAAACAATAATCAATTTCTTGAGCTCTTACTGGGAATAGTGGTTTCGGTATTAATTTACAAAGTCCAATTTAAAGAGTATTTGGTTATATGCACACAACCAGATGGTTTCAATTTAAAATATGTATAAGGAAAAAAATAAAACTGACTAGAATTAAAATATATACAAACAACTAATTCTATTTGACTAGAAATAATCAGGTATGTGAAGGATTGTACTAGTGGTAGAAATATAAAAAAGCATCCCGGGTGCATAAAGTATATCAATAAAAAAATATGCGTGTTTTCACGCAGAAAAAAAATTATGAAGATTTTTTCAAATCTTTGAAAAATGGTATGTCAGTGGAACTGTCTATAGTGAAAAAAAAGGTGATTACTCAGCCCATCTAAAGTATCACCTTTTAGTCGTGGCGAGTGCGTTTATAAGGAATCCGATACCCAAACGGCAACGTAGTATAATCATCGGTAATCTGCCGTTTAATGTACACGGGCCGGTTGACTTTAGTCTGCGAAACGGTACATACAGTCGCAAGACCTTATCTTACAATTTTGTGTAGTATCTGTATATATCTTTCCGTGGCCTGTTCGGTGACCATCAAAACGTCAAAATTAACGTCGTTTAGGTTGCCGTGGCTTATGATGATCCCGTGAACCTTGCAAACCGTTTTTGTTTTGGCAGGATCGCCACCAACACAAACTCGGTAGGCGTAATTTTTGGGACCGCCAGATACAAAGGTACTAATGTAGCTTATCTGACCGTAATCTTGAAGTAAGTCAGCGAGGTCACCTAAAAAGTCTCCGGTCTATGGAGTCCAATCGCTGGGGCGTTCCGTGAATAGAACGCTATCTGTATCGTGATACAAAACGTGGTCCCCCAATATTTCAAGGATGCTGTATAAGTGCAACCTAGCCATAGCAGTCGTGTAGCATGCCACCACCACACTCGTGTTAGGCTTAGGGTGCGACGCGTCACGTGCATCCTTGTAATTGAGGAATATAACCTCATCATTTACATCAATGACGCTGTCCACGGTGATGTACGGATCCGTCAGGTACTTGTGGATGCCCTGATAGTCGTTTACAACGGCTACGTGTGGTAAATCGTGTCTTTGCCCAATCTTTCCCCATAGCGAATTTAAAAAGATTCTAACCATAATACGGAGACCAGGGTTTTAACAAACAGAGCCTAAATCTAGTTATACCCCTTCCCTTTTCTCCTAATTTTGAATATAAGCTAACTTCTCAGCTTGTGAGGTACACCACTCTCACCGTCCGCTGGCTTTAGTTTAATTTTCAAAAAAATATCAATGTACCCGTGAAACAATCCATCCGAACGTGTCTGACAATCGTAAACAGATACATCGTATTCCAACACTTCGTGTTCTGCTTCAACAGTGTAGGCTTTCTCAACGGTTTTACGGATCTCGTCAATCACCCATACGTTTGTCAACCAGCGATCTTTTTTGTCGCTGTGCTGACACACGCCTTGGTTTTTCCCCTCCCCGTATTTCCTGCACACGATGAACATTAACTTGTCGTGCATCCGTGTATTCAATATGGGTATGAATAAATCCCGCGGAGAAGTCACGGTAGATTTTGCTATGCCTTATACTTGATCTATAGACTGACAATTTGGTTCCAAGTGAATTTTGGGGTGGCCGATGGGATATTTTTTCTACTTGTAAACTTAAGGATACAATGAACATACATCCAAGAACTTGATCTTCTCTCCACAAGAACGGTCTGCTTCATTGAAGCAATTTGTACGCCCACCAAAGAATACGTCCCTGGGACTGATTTGCCCCTTGCTGTACACCTTGTGCTGTAGTACAAATTGTTTTAAGTCCTCGTCTGCGCGTTTCATCGCATTAAACGTACACTCCCACATCTCTACGACCGTGTAGCCGGCATTCTTAAACTTTTCCACTTAAGCCATGATCGCTTCATAGCGCGTCTCCATGGTATTGTGGCGGCTGTTTTTTTTATGAGGTTGGTCCTGTCAGGATAGTTTAGTTTAGTTTATTTAGACATAGTTAAAATAAAATATTACATTAGTACTACAATCAGTCAATACAATTAAGATATACAACAAAACAGTTCTTAGAATAATAACCTTAACAAAAATAAATAAATATATTCAACTAAGTGAAATAGACAACCTGAACATTTCCTAGACCTAACCCCAGTACCTATTTAAAAAACTGGGGCGTG
>CABEEJ010011541.1:0-10724 GCA_901482245.1 Timema douglasi | reverse complement strand
CCTACCATTACACATTAGCGTAAGTGCGTATAACCCGAACGGGTAGCAAGACGCGGTGCTAATAATAATAATAATAATAATAATAAAATGAAGAGTTTGTCTGTCATGATTACTGTGCGATATCTACCCCCCGCAGAGATTTGAAATTTAAAAAAACTAGTAGCCTCTGTGCACACCTCAAAGCTAAAAGTTTTATTTAGATTTTTAAATTAATTAAAAACTGGGTCAGAAGCATAAAGGCTACGGGCAACGCAGGGCTTGGCACTATCTTTGAAATTACCTTCCACTTACAGCCACTAAACTAAACACATCTATCCCGGGCACTGCCGGGTATTTAACTAATTCAAAGTTCCAATTTAGGAAGAGAACACTTTAGTGGCATTCCTATGATTTGAACTTTTTGAAAATACAAATTCCTTACCGTGAAATTATGGTCACATTTGACTATATTATGAGTATTATTTGAAATTTATTGATAATATCGATACAAATTGATATATGACGTATAAATATATTAAAATAGCTTCAATAACTTTTGCAACTGTCCAGAACTGTTATTCCTTTCAGAAACCATCTTCTACAAGGCTGTGGGAGAGATTTAGCTTTTTAAATCATTAATATGATTCGTACATTTGCCATTTTAGAAGAACCCACAAATACAGATAAACCTAGATCTTATTGTTTGGAATTCATTTAAAAAATAGGTTTCAGGATTAGTATTAAATTTGTTTAAACCCTCTGGTTGGTTCTATTAAAAGGAAGATTGAGGTTTAGAACTTCCCATTTTCATAGGAAGTGCTTTATAAAAAGAGAGAAACGTTTTTTAGATCTACTTATAAGTATCCATACGTCAGTCATGTGATCTAAAGCTGACACTAATGATAGATATTGTCAATACATATATAATAACATTAATAAATAATATAGTGAAGTGCTATCAATAAACAAATATATTTTTATTTTTTAAAAGCTTCTTTCAAACAAAATGCTCCTATATGTGTAAGTTTTTCCAAATTATTATAATCTTCAAATAAATATTTTGTTCTAGAAAGTGTATCACGTGAGGCTAGGTACTGATGGAGGAAGGAGGTATCAATCCCTTCTTGTCCTTCACGAAGGTTAAGTACTACTCCTACTCAATACTTAAGCTAGTAGCTAATTGGAGTCTTGAGCAATTGTTCACAGCACCTACCCTGAACCATTGTTCAAAACTAACTCTTTAAATTGCGTCAAGAGGAGTTTAGGTTTATAATCTCCTATTGGTGGACTTCATCTCGAGATATCGCGACGGATAACGGAGCTAGAAAAGATAACCAACTGTTCAAACGATCTACTGCATTTGATTAAATTGTATCTGAAATTTCCGTGTTTTGAATTGAGTGAAGTGTCTTATAAAAATGTTTGACTATAATCTTAATACCTTAAATACAATTTATTACATTTCTGGATACGCCCGTTTAGGGTCAGTGCAAGGGTTTCATGCGCTCTGGTGGGGACTTATAATTTGCACCCCAGTTATAATGATAATAAATAATGATGATAGTAATAACAATAAGATTACAAAATACTGGACAAACAAAGAAATAATAAAAATTATATTAAAAAAAGTTGTCAACACCCCTCCTCCCTCTCCCCATTAATCAATGTGTGCAAAATATTCTTTTCTTCCCTGTCATTTTTTATCTTAATATTTCTCTGATGAGTTTAGTTATATATCATCGTGATTTCCTAACAAAGCGACCCCGAATATCATAAAAGTATAAAAGTGATTAAGTTGTTAATAAATCTTTAAGATTGTTTATATATTATATTCTTAATATAAGATGTAATACTGCGGTTATTTCTTTATTTAAACATTATTATTAGCTTCATCATTAGGTCATAGTGTTTGATACAGCTGCAGTTCTCCATTATTGCCTATTCTGGTTGATTTTTTTTCTTTGTGTGCCTCCTTCTGCTTAGATTATTTAATTTAAATATTAATTTTTTCAAACACCAAATAAACTTAATTTTTATTGAATGCCCCCAAGGACATTTGCACTCTAAGTGACTTCCTAGGTTCTTGCTCAAACCTTTTCTCTCGTGTCTCTATCTTATTACACTGCTCTAGAGCACACAAAGCAAGGAGCGGAGATAAGTATGGCGTGTGAAATGGGACTCTCATCCCTCTAATTGGACCGAATAGTTCACCCCCACATCCGCATCGAGCGCTGCACTCGCATTTAACAAGTTCTACTTGATTAACTGCCGGATCAAATCTGTCGAGTGGCATGGTCCCTCGGAGGACAAGGGGTTCCCCCCATGGCACATCCGTTCCCACAGTGGTCCATCTATCCACCCACGTGACCCTCGATATTCCGCGGGGAGCGCTAGGTCCTTCTCTCCGCCCGCCACTTAGGATGCCCGGTCATGTCACGAAAAATTTATGGGGTGCAACGTTAAAACCGGAACGAGAGAGCATTTTGTAATACAAGAAAAATGGATGGTGAGACCCACCACAGGGTTTTAATTAATTCAACATTGTAGGGGCCCTGTTTTCCATCCCCCTTGGCGGCACAAATTGGAAAATATTTGATCTTCACGTGATTGTAACGCCGGCACGTTTATTTGAAGGGGGTAGAGGGAAGGTCATTAGTAAAATGTGGATGATTGTTTGTTAAGCGTGGATGATTTTGTTATGGTAAAAAAAAAAACTTGCTGTAAATCTGTGGAGTTGTCACGGTGGAAGAGTGTATCGTAAATCATTCGTTTCTATTCTTTCTTTCCGTAAGACTGACAAAATAAACTCCCTGCCCTTGAGTCAGACGCTTACATAACGCGCTTTTTTATATTGCCTTGCGTCATGCAGTGTATTTTTAAATTTAAACGATCAAAGATAATTTTACAATACACATGACTCATATAATATAACTTATCAGCTATATTATGCTTACCAAACAGTGTTTCCATGACACCTTTATGAAGGACAAACTTGAGAAACTAATTGGCTTAGCGTTTTCTTAGAGATTTAATATAATTAAAAATAATATATAAATATAATTTTCTCTAATCAATATAATTAGACCTGCTACAGTGGCCGCCTGGTCTACGTCCCCTTTTTTATACAGACGTTTCGCGACGCGCGACAAGCGTGACGCGTTCCATGGGCGTTTGTTTATATACAAGCAACTTATTCCACGCGTCATGAAAAGGGCGAGAGGAAAAAAAAAACAGAGCTCAGGGTTGTCAGTCTCTTCTTTTCTACCACTCGTGATAGATCCGTGCTTTGTTTTCCTAGTTTTGAAAGAAATTCGTAAAAAAAAAACCTGAGAAAGAGGATGTCTGTGTATCTGATAAACATTGCAGGGCATTTCGAGGGAGCGTACTATATATAACCTGTATCAGAAACTTAGGAATGACGACCAAAAGTTATTCAAGTACTTTAGGATGTCATTTACATCAATTGACGAACTCGTGTTCAAATTCAAAATAACTATGGAAACAAACATGGCTTTGATGGAAGGGATAGGATTCCCGCCCGAAGAAATGCTGGTAATCACATTAAGATGAGTTAAGAAGGTAAATACACATGGAAAAACATTGTATTTAGTGAGACTAGTCTTTTTTTTTTCCAGCTAATGTCAAACTTTTCAATAAAATGGTAGGAAACGTTAATAATGATCTATGATGAAATAGAAACTAATTACCAAATCAAAATAAAATTATAATATTTTGATCCAACTAAAGTGCTAATATTTTTGGATGTGCGAGTGACACGCTTTTCACTCCACCTGTTTTCATTATTTGAAATTTTATGGGGAATAAAGAAAACTTTTCATCAACCATTGTGAAATTCAACCAATATTTATTGATTATTATTATTATTATTTTAAAAACTGTAACAATTAAGACCTCCAAGTCTAGTTTGCTAAATTTCCCTCCTTAGAATGCCTGTTATCTATTTCACCTGTAAGTATAATTTCAAAGGGAAAACAAACTCACTGACATCATCGTTCATTCCCCCCTCTCCTTTCAAAGTTTAAACTAAATAAAAATCACAGTAAAGAAATTAATGACTGCCACGTTAAAAAAAAGCATTTAAGATAATAATAATAATAATAATAATAATAATAATAATATTTAGCACCGCGTCTTACTACCCATTCGGATTATACGCTTTTAAGATTATAGAAATAATAGTTCACTCTAAGCTATGTAAGAAAAACACAGAACTGAATTGTCTAACATGTACGGGGAAGTATGACTGACAACAGATTCTCAAATTTGGCTGACATCTGACAATGAGTCATCATCTTGACGTGGTGTGTTATGAATAGAGATTGTGGCTGAAAATGCGATGGCGGACTTGGCTGCTGCCATGTCTGACGGTTCATCGATTTGATCGTTGTTGCTCCTTTGTTTGTAGGGTAGTTGTTGAATTGATGCTGAGAAAATACGGCTGAAACGTTTAGGTATGGCTAGACTGTGGAAGGTTTTCAGGAAACGGGTTCATAAAGCGTGATGACGGATTGAGATAGGGGTATGATTAAGGAAGCTGTACAGATGGGCTTGGAGCGGGAAATCTTTGTTTATATTCCAAAGTGAGTTTCATGACATCTATGCGAAACTTAATTTTTTCTTCCACTGGCAGATCTTTTATAATAGGAATGAGTGAGCGGAAGAAATCCGTGTCATCATTAGACTCCCCTTCTTTCTCCTGTGGCTCTCTTTGGAAGTTTTTGAGGTAGTTTTCGAGCTTGGAATCGTGATTCTTCCGTTTACTTCTGTAAGAGGAATTAGTAGTAGTGGGCTTTCTCTTTCTTCGTTCCTCGCTGTTTTCTGAAGACTCATCAAGGTCGTCAATTATTTCGATTTCATTATCATCACTGAGCTGCGTCTCTGCAGCACCGGCTACTGGCTTGTCAGAAACCCGTTCAGGAGAAGTTTCCGTTTGATGTGGTGTAAAGGTAGCATTCAAAAATGTCAAATAGGGTGCATAAACGTAGGTCTTCATTGGCTTTTGTTTTTGACCTGATTTTCTCTTTATGAGTCGTAGTGATCGATTATAGGAGTCTCTGATACTTTTCCACTTTATCCTCATGTCCTTACCTACAAAGGAAAGAAAATAAATCATATGGTTCAACTGTAACTGAAAATATCTTATCAATCTAGATCACTATTGTAATAACGGAATTCACTTATATATAGAATACAAAATAGATGGCTTTGCATTTTATTTCATTTCTGTAATTATTCATATGAATTTCGTTAATCAACTAAACCTGATAGTTTTGTAGCTAGTTATCAATTTTTCTTTCTCCTTTCAAGTATTTGGGAAGTGGCCGCACCTACACAGAGTTACATTACACCTTCAGGGTCGGAATAACAACAGCAAGCACAATTATTCCTAGGACATGCACTATTTTGTGGCTTGCACTATATGAAGAAGTATTCCCCCCCCCCCCCAATTTACTGAAGAATTATGGCATCAAGTTGCTGAAGGGTTCAAGAAAAATACTCATTTTCTTCATTGACTTGGAGCGATTGATGGCAAACATGTGCGTATTGTGAAGCCAGAATATTCAGTGTCAACGTGTTACAACTTTAAAAAGTTTTTTTCAGTAGTTCTATTAGTTATAGAAGATAGAAATTACAAGTTTGTATACGTTGACATAGGTTTTTTCGGAAAGGGTTCATTCAAACTCTACAATATTAAAAAATTATCGTTTTTACAAGGCATTTGAACTTGAAGAAAAATTTATTAGCATTCCGAAACCCAAAAGAGTCACCATGGGAATGGTGGTGCTACTTTTGGTTTTTGTCGGGGATGAGGCTTTGGGAATTTCTGATAGCCTGGTGCGACCTTTTCCAGGGAAACATCTGACAAAAAATAAAAAGATTTTCAACTACTGCTTGTCAACTGCAAGGTGTGCTTTTGGTACCCTTAAAAATAAGTGGAATTAATTTAAAAGTATCAATGACTATAAGTCTACTAAAAACATTTTGTGTACTACACAACTATGTTCAAGACATAGATGGCTTTTACTCCCATGAAACTTTGTAGATAACGGAATTACACAATTTGGAAGAAACAGATGCCCCGTCGGAACGAGGAACGGCCTACGTGATTCGTGATGCGTTTGCAAGTTACTTTTTCAGTGATGGGGGCTCAGTTACATGGAAAGACAGTAAAATATGAACTACATTTAAATGTTAACGAGATGATTCTTTTTGTGTTGTAATTTCTCTTTACTTACAATGGTATTCATAGTATCTTCTCTTGGATACCATCCATGACTTGCTAGTGTAAGGAGTTTGACTTAACAGACAGTTGATTTGCCAGTTCTTTGGGTGGTGCCTGACAGCTAGCAGAAGCTAGCAGTAATGCCAACATTGTGTAAAAGTCACTGTTGTCAACATATTTGGAAATAATAATCATTTGCTAAGTATTACTATTATTATCACTAAAAGTATATGCAATCAATTTAAACAATACTTCCCCAAGGATTACTGTAAAATTGTATTTTCCATAACTAAATTAAAGAAAAAATAGTTTAATGAATCCATTCTGGTTTTCGTTTAACATGTGTGGCAACTACAGGTTAAATAAGTTCGTGAAATTATACATTTAATGTTATTAAATGCAGTTATTTATATTTTTATAACTGGTCTCGCATATCTTTAATATAAATAAATGGTTTGTAATAATAAAGAGAAAAATACATGCACAATGTTTTTGTAAAAATATAAAGTTTAAATTTTATAAACACGAATATTAATATACCAGCCGCCAACAGGGTCGCCTACGTCATCAACGGGCAGCATAACTTAAATTCGGTGCGCCATTTTTTTTTTTTTTTCATCTAAGGCCACTTTTAATGAGCTAACGAGTGTTTCTCAGCGATCAATAAATATTTTTCTAAATTTAAAGTCTGTGTACCAAGAATATAAAATATTATCTTTTAACCCCAAAATTGTGTTGTGTTGACTACTAGACTAAAACTCAAGTTTTAGGATTTTAATAGTATTTGAAAAAATTCTCTGACACGTAATAAAAAATTAGCTAGTTTTTCTCAGTGTTCAATAAATAAATACTAGGCTAAGACATCAATGAGAAGTTATTGTAGTTGTATAAGAGACTTAGTTAACTGTTTAAGAGTAGTGAATTTAAAATAGATTTTTTTTAAATTATGATAGCTTTTTATTTGTCAACAAGCCCTACGGTGTATTTATTATTCTATAGGCCTAAGCATATTGTCTAATATAATGATTTTTGTTTGTTAAATTATTTAAAGTCATCATAAATAGGCCTACATATAAAACTGTATATAACAGATTGTAAATCTGACACTTTTTTTTTCTCCGTTCAGATTGTTCACGTTTATAATGTTAGTAATAATAAATATTATTAACAAAAAAATAATTAAAAAGTTAAAAAATATTTGTTTAGTAATAATAATAATTAAAAAGTTAAAAAATATTACTATTAATAATAATTTAATAATAGAATCTCATATATGAAATGCTAACATTTTAAATATTTTAGAAAAAAATAATTAATACTAGGCCTAACATCAACATATTAAGGTCAACAGTAAATAAAAACTAAAAAATTAATAGAAGTGTAATATATGTTTCTTGTGTAGACCTAAGTTTTGACTTGCATAATTGACAGCTTATAAACATATGTTTTTGCAGGTCATATGGTTTTAGCGTAGGGATACATAATTTTGTCTGGTAACTTTTGCAACCTGTCAGGCACCACCATAAAAGCCCCGGATCCACTATACATGTACCATGATACATATCTGTCCATATAACTACAGTATGTTAAAAAATACTCACCAATATGAACTTTTTCTATATTCCCCATCTTATTATACCCAGGGAAGAACACTTCACACACTTCTCCCCACTTGTTTCTTCTCGCTTGTTTATTTTTGTAATCCTCTGATGAGGAGTCCCATATTGATGGCCGTTTCCTTACTTCATCAATAAACTGTTCTGTGTTTATGTCTGCCATTTCAGTGACAAATAAAGCCAATGTAGCCAACCACGAATTAAGAAACACACAACCTGCTACAGAAGTACACAGATACTGGTGTTGAGATACACTGAAGTTCCAACACACTGGCGTAGACGTTGGTTGCCCTGCAGTCTCGCCAGTACGGCGACACAGAAGCTGACGCCTGTATAAAATGCTCGCGACATACTTAGCAGATCGCGAGGACATGAATGACGCCAGCAATGTATAAAAGCCACTCATTGTCTCCTGTCTATTCAGAGAACGCGCGTCACCATGTCGTACGTCACGAAATGCCTGTAAAAAAAAAGAGGCGTGCCCACGAGCGACGTGCATCATCTTTGCAGTCATGTCCTGTGATGCTTCGTCACCACTAAACAGCAGTTCACACTAGCGACTTGTATCTGGTGACGCTGAGTTGACACCACGTCACAGCACCCGGAGCAGTTCACACTAGCGACCTGTATCTGGTCACACTGAGTTGACACCACGTCACAGCACCCGGACCAGTGCACACTAGCGACCTATATCTGGTCACACTGAGTTGACACCACGTCACAGCACCCGGAGCAGTTCACACTAGCGACCTGCGTTTGGTGACATTGAGTTGACACCACGTCACAGCACCCAGAGCAGTTCACACTAGCGACCTGTATCTGGTGACACTGAGTTGACACCACGTCACAGCCGCGTTTTGCAGAAACCCGCGTCACTAGGTTTGACGCCAACTTGACGCCAGACCTCGCGTCCAGTGTGAACTCCATCATTCGAATCAAAGTACTGCTGTGACGCAGCGTCACATGACTGCAGAGATGACGCACGTCGCTCGTGGGCTCCGGGCCTGAGGCATCACTCTCGTGTTAGATTCGACCGCTGATTACAGGGAGAGCAGGGTTCGAATCCCAGTCGGGTGTACTGAGTGTGATTTTTACAGATTAGTTTTCCACTCTCCCTTCATGCAAACCCGGCTACATTTCTTTTAAATAAAACCTTCCTCATCTTTAACATACTAACGTAGCTAGTACATAGGCTATACAGTAGCCCCATGGCTTATTTGGTGCTGAGTGACAGCTGACAGCTTTGAAAAGTTGCCAGACCAAATTAATTATCCCTACGCCGAACCATATGATCTGCAAAAAAACATGTGTTTATCAGCTGTCAGTCAGTACCAAAGAAGGCATATGGGGCTACTGTATAGCCTGAACAGGCAGTAAGACGCGGTGTTACAAAAAAAAAAAATCAACTAGACCTTAATATGTAACAACAGTTTTGTAATTTAGTCCCTTCACCTCTGGCAAGACATCTTGTGAATGTGAGGAATGCCAGGTCTCCACCGTGGTTCGGATTCCACGTTAAACTGTAGGTCCTTCTCACAATCACCCTGCCATTACACATTAGCGTAAGTGCGTATAAACCGAACGGGTAGTAAGACGCGGTGCTAATAATAATAATAATGTAATTTAGTAAACTACGTAAAATCCGATTATGTTTGATGGTGGTATATAACCTACACATTACTAGCTATTTTTATAAACTCTAGTAGTTTTAATTAATGAAGATAAGGAATATAAGGTAGGAAAATTCTCTTGTTGAGTAAACTAGCCAATCAAATAAACATTTAAATTGAGCCGTTGTCAAGAATATATGCACCTAATTAATATCCTTTTCGTCCAAACAGTTTTCTAATTTACTTATAGACTTACTAATATATCAATTTTCTACCTATCTTTTAGCTACAAATTAACACTTAGCCACCCGCCTCGGTGGCGTAGTTGGCTAACGCACTTGTCGTGTAGAGCTCGACTGCTGAGGACGGGGAGATCGAGGGTCGAATCTCGGTCGGGTGAACTGGGGGTGGTGGTTCCTAAATGGTTTTCCACTCTCCCTCCATGCAAATGCGGGTTTACTTCCTCTAATTCAACCTTTCCAATTCCTAATCCATTAGAGTAATTAGTACTTCAAGCGTACAACCCGAACGGGTAGTAAGACTATTAAGTAAGATTATTATTATTACAATATTAAAAAGGTTATATCAAACTAATACTTAGAAATTTTTCTTTAATTTTATTGCATCCTAATTTTCCAAAAATAAATTAGCCATTCTTGTTCCTTATCACATGTTTATTTAATATTTATTTTCTCCTTTTAATTGTCTAGTCACGTAAATTGTTTTACTAACTCGACATATAATAATAATAATAATAATAATAATACATCAAACTTAACAATCTTAAGCAATTACAACGACAAAGGTTTTAAATATTTTCACTTCATTACACACTATTTATTTTGAATGGTTTCATTCTATATTAACAGATTCTTTTTTTCATAAAAATATTTCTAAAAGGTTTTCCCTACTCGAGTCCCCCTGCTTCATACAACACCACGAAGGAAAAAAATGTTTTTAAAAATTAATCCTGAGCGATGTGTCCTTACAGAGCGTGTGTGTCTAGCACGTGGGCATTGTGTCCTTCGTATGTTACCAATAGTGTTGATCACGAGGTCCTTCGTCCTTTTTTAACTACCATGTATTAATAGCGCTATTAAGGTTGAGTACATGAAGACTGGTGAAGGGGATAGGGAGGGAGGGGGTAATTCTCCCATTCAGGTTCATCGGCCCGTGGGGGTTCTCGGGGACTGGCACAATGTGCGTCAGAGTTGGGGTAGGTCCGGGTTCATTCAAATTCTGTCGATATGGTTTCCATCTGACACGTGAGGAGGG
>CABEEJ010011538.1:0-10732 GCA_901482245.1 Timema douglasi | reverse complement strand
TCATTCGAATGATTCATTCGATTATTTTTCAAAGAATCGAATGATTATTCGATTCTTAAAATCATTCGATTATGCCCATCACTAGCACACACAGTGAAGGCAATCTGGACAGCTTACAGAATGAATGACCTACTCAAGGATTGAAAAGCTGAGGGACTACTTTGTTCTTCCCGGAATAACAAAATGTATCGCCCCCGCCCCCAGCAGAGTGAGAGACAAAAACAGTTTGATAGGCGCTCTATTAAAACAGTTTGAATAGAGTCTTGCTTTTGAAGCATTTCGATGACGTCAAGAGCGGTTGGAACAGAAACTAGAATTCAGTGCTCATGAATCTGTTCTTGTGTCGAGAAGCGCTTTGAGTTGTGGGTAAAGTGGGGGTGTTGATACTGATGTTCTGGAATATCCGTATTTAGCCACACTAACGGGGCAGGGATGAGGAAAGCATATTTGCGAGAGAAAAAAAACGCATTCGCTTGGAAGAGGCAATAGATGTAATATATACGAATTATTGGCACTCTCAGTATGCTTAGGCAATGTCCAACTTTTTTTTTTGTTGCCGAAAAAATCACCCCTCTATTACTGTTTATGAGCATTTAAACATAATTTTAAAAGTCAAACAGTGACAAAAGGTCACCTAACTCCTCTTACAACTGTCAAAACTGACAAACTATTAAAAGTGGCAGCCGTGGTTTAGAGTAAATTAATAAAAAACAATACAGGTAATTGTTCTAACGAGAACAGACTATACCCAGCCCATTAATATTCTTGTGTCACACCGAGATATTCCTACTCAATTCTCATGGCTAGTTTTTATTTAAATTTTATTAGAGAAACTGGTATGCATTTAGATTACAGAAGCTGCTTCAGGCATCTACAAACACCGAGTGAAACTAGATACATTGACTGCAACGGTGGGCGCGCGGACAAAGGCGTAAACCTTATCTTGTCTAGTTTGCGGGTTACGGGGAGGTCGGGGTCCCAATTCCGGCCGGGTTTACTGAGGTGGGTTTTCTTTTCCTACCGTAAATAGTGTCCCTCTTTCTCCACCCAAATGTGGGTACATTTCCTCTAAACTCTAAGTCAGGATGATCCAACATTTTTCATCCAAAGTGCCAAATCTGATTATCATTTTTCACCGTGTACCGAAGATATATTTAGCAGTCCTATCGGATGACATGCAGTGGACCTAATTTCACAAGACCTAGAGTTTAGGAGCTATGCCTTTAGGTCTCATAAAATTAGGTCCAGTGAAGTTAGGTCTTGTAAAATTAGGTCTTGTGCCTTTAGGTCCATTGACTGCTTGAACAGTTAAGGATATTTTAAAGTAATCTATGAAAAATTAATTTTAGGTCCAGTGATTTTAGGTCCAGTGCCTTTAGGTCTAGTAAAGTTAGGAGCTATAAAATTAGGTGTTATAAAGTTAGATCTTAAAAAGTTAGGTGTTATGAAGTTAAGAAATTTAGTTTAGGAGTTGTGACTTTAGGTCTTATAATTTTAGGCTCACTGGCGCATGTCCGTCCTATCAACTTAATATAGACCTACAAACAGCACTCGATAAGCAATTACTTTCAATGCTTATAATAAATTGTATGTTTGGTTGTTAGAACGTTTCAAATTTTACTGCCTAAAATAGGGTTATTAACTTCCCAAAAATGTTTTATTAAATATGCACGCACGCCCATAACACCCACACTTTCACAAAACAAATGAACATTATATAATATATATTTATAGGCCTACATATTTGTATTAATAAAATGGCCTCATTTACGGTGAGCGCGGGCCGCCAGTTGGACCACACTGTTCTAAGTTATATCCCTATCCCATTCAGATAGTTCAGGTGGAAGTAGGACGCGTAGGAGCAAAAAACAACAACTTGGTAGTAAATCCACCCCGATGGACATATCAAGCTCATTAATAGGTCTAGTACCTAGTTTATTGCTGATGGGGAGGCAGGGGTTAAAACCTTGGTCAGGTTTACTGAGGGTGTTATTTGTTGAATAGTTTACCACTCTTCCACCAAGCAAATAAAGACACATTTCCTCCCAAATGTAACCTTATTCATACCTACCTCATTAGTATGCGTATCACCCGAAGGGCACATCAATAAGACTCGCTGAAAAAAAAATGTGGTGCTTAATGGTGAAGAGAGTTGAGCTAGCGAAACTTAGATGGTCAGTAAATATAGACTGGTGAGTCAAAATGTTGGTGACATTCAAACTGACATAAAAGTGGTCTAACAGCAACTAAGGTCTCTAATACATGAACGAATAAACGAACACTCATCAAGGTAGAATAGGACTAGTTTCCCCATCTAATATGTCGTTTAAAGCTCACACCATATCTGTGTACTATTCAATTAAACAAAACACGCTCATCAATATTGCACACGTCATCTCCATCAACTTTCAATTTCTACGCCGCCACATGATGTTATTCGGCTGTGATTGAAGAGGAAATGAAGTACGATACCGCCTACACAAGGACAATAGCGTGTTAGACATTGTTTCATTGTTTCTGAGACAGTGGTAGCCAGCTTACTGACACAAAGCGATATCACCGCTCCTATATTGTGTCTTAAAAGATAAACAACACTTTAGTATAGTAGGGTCATCGTAAGAAGAAACTAATAAGACAGTTCAAAAAGTTAATTTAGCTATTTCCAGCTATTCGTAAGATAAGATATTATATTTTCTGCCGATGTTTTTTTTTTGTCAGATGGGGTTAATTTTGGCAGTTGTAATTGAAATATCTATATCGGCGGTCGCGCAGCCTAATGTCAGGCCTATATAGTTTGATTGGTCAGAAACGGGGCTTTAACTAGGGCTAGGCGGTATATCGCGAAAACCCGATTTAATATTTACAGCTATATACCAAAATTACTATTTTGGATGTGTCGCCCCACGGTATATGTTGGACAGTACACCGGGTACCGTGAGGCATCAGCGTTTTATGATAAATCGTAAATTGATACATTGTCTATTATGATGTATAGTCTATTATATTCCGATTTTGGTAGGAAGAACCGTAGGAGTTAGTTAATAAAGTTAGGTTATTAAATTAATTTTCATATCTTCATACATCAAGTCATGCTATCTGTATCTATCACTTTTTATAGATATTATCAATATCGATAAAATAACACAAGTAACAAAGTAAAATGTTATTAATATTGGTTGCAAATGAATATGTTTGAATTTTCTTTAGTGTTCTTGCAACCAAAATCAGGATATACTATAATGCAAGTAAGAAACTTAAGTCAATAATCAGTAACTATAAAACAATAACATCAGCTAAGAATTGGACCACTGCAATTGATATTTCGAGTCCTAAAATATGTGTAAGTATAAATAAACTTTGCTAAATATTCTACAAATAACTCGGCGATGCATCATCCCACTAAGCGATACATTGTAATCTCAACCAATAATTTAATGCCGATGACGATTACAAACATGGTTTAGTTGATTATTGATGGAATGGTCCAGCAAGTTTTCTATACCCGTGACTATTATTATTATTATTAGCACCGCGTCTTACTACCCGTTCGGGTTATACGCACTTACGATAATGTACAGTAGCCCCATGACTTCTTTGGTGCTGACTGACAGCTCACAGCTGACTTCTGACAGTCAACATTTAGGTATATACCTTAATTTTGACCGTCAGAAGTGANCTTCTTTGGTGCTGACTGACAGCTCACAGCTGACTTCTGACAGTCAACATTTAGGTATATACCTTAATTTTGACCGTCAGAAGTGACAGCTGCTAAACACATGTTGTTACAGATCATTTGGTCCGGCGTAGGTATACATAATTTGGTCTGGTAACGTTTCAAAGATGTCAGTCAGCACCAAAGAAGCCATGGGGCTACTGTATAATGGTAGGGTGATTGTGAGATGAAATGGAAGACCTACAGTTTAACGTGGAATCCGAACCACGGTGGAGGCCTGGCATTTCACACATTCACAAATTGTGATTAATACACATCTTATCAAAGGTGAAGGAAGGGTTTGGTAGTCAAATAAATCTGTGCCGGGACCGAGGATTGAATCCCGGACCCCCAACACAGAAATCCGACACCTTACCCCTAGGCCATCAGGTCACCTATTATTATAAATAAATAGGTATTTTTATTTTCAATTTGAATTATTCCAAAATACTTTTAAGAAATTTAAATTAATAACAATAATTTAAGGCTGTCAAACACATTATTGAGTTGTAGCTTGTAAAAGCCGCTGAGCCTATAAGCACCATCTCAGCAGCAGAAACCACTTTCTTCTTACCTAGCGGCCACCACACATGGATAGATATAATTATGCTGACAATGAGGCAGGTAAATTAAACAATCCTGTATTTTGGGATGGAAGCATAGAATACTGTGTCAGTTGTTATGTTTGTTTAAAACAAATAGGGAAACAAGTCCAATAGAGGAAAGTTGTGCTCAGTCACGGACGAGTTTTGTTAATATCTTAAAGAACCAGTGGTACACCCAGAAATTATCTTTGGGACATACAATGCAATAATACTTTTGATTTGCGTGACGGTATACCTTTTGAATAAAAAGTTAATAATGGTCTTAAAATTGTGTTTATGCATCCGACACAATCATTTGCGAAGTTCTAATTCATTGTTTTATTTAGTACGTTTCAATCCCTTATTAAAAATTATTTTTGATTGATGGATGAGAAGAATTGTTAGAAAATAATATAAAACCAATTTTCTGCTCACAACAAAAATAAATTAATCGTTTCACTATAAACCATAATTATGTGCTCTATTTAATTAATAAATCCATATCAAATCTAGATTGAGGCTCCATACACAAATAGCGTGTGCCAGACAATCATCAAACATAGTTTTTTTTATTGAGAATACAAGCTCAATCAAGATTTCTTCACTCAAATGTGTATTCTCGGCAGCAAATTCTAGACACAGATTTCGTTATTTATCAGAGCTTGTGTCTGTTAACAAAATAATCCCTCCCTCCCCCAATACATTTTATTTTATCTTGACCCCCTTCCTCTCCAACCACCACCCTCCTCCTTCTGCTAATAAACATGACCTTGAAAACTCAAAAAATTAAATCACGATATATCGTGAATACCGGTTTAACCTAGACGATACATCGCGATGTCAAAATCCCACCCATCCTTAGTTCCAATCCCGGTCAGGTGTTCTGAGAATGATTTTTCCAAATGGTTTCTGATACTGTTATCGATTCTTTCGATATTAGTACGATATCGATATTAATTTTGTCTTCTGATACTTTTAATGAGTACAGTATCGATACTTTTATTTCGACACCACATCCATAGGTACTACATTCTACCAGCTCAAAGATAACCAGATATGTTATCCAATTGTTTTTAGGGGAGAAAGGGAGAAGATTCTTACTGGCGAGGACTCGTGGGGTAGTCCCCAACAGTTGGTAGAAGTTTTTTTTATAAACATTTAGCTCCTTTAGAAGTAATTTAGAGTTTTTTAAACAGTTCTTAGCACCTACCCGTTAGGGTTAAACGCATATGTACTAATTGTGCGAATGTGTTGGGATGAGTAAGGTTTAATTTAGAGAAAGTGTATCCACATTTGTATGAAGGGAGAGTGAAAATATTTAAGAAAGATCACCCTCAATACAACCAACTAGGATTCGAACCCCGACTCTAATAAGTTAATACGGTAGACATTGCCGAGGAAAAGTGAACAGTCATATTGATTGATAATGTTTTGAGTGGGGTGGGGTGACCTTGTACCAGCTGAAAGCTATAATTAACTTAAATAAATTTAGCTGTTCAAAAGTGAAGAATAAATTACTGAGTTGGACTTTCACAAATAATAAGAACTCGCCTACATGTAAATAAACAGAATAGTGTTTTTAATTATGATAATGAGTGTAAAAATATATTTGTACTCGAAATTAATAATAATTTTGTAATTGTTGGTTTTTAACTCGATAATTTGTATGGCATTGTTGAAGTGTCAAAAAGTATAGTATATACAATGAAATGGAGTTTGTGAAATATATTTTTAATAAAAACTAATTAGGTATAGCTATTCTAACAAATATACCTACTTTTTGGGAAAAGAGTAACCATTTTGTTTTCTAAGAAATAAGCTTAGCCTATTGTAAGTTTATTAAAACAAAGTTCAAACTATGATATAAAGATATAAAATTAATGTTATTTCAATATGTCCTATCATACCAACAGTAGGATCAGAAACTTTTTTAGTAAAAAGACTCAATCATCTCTCTTCTTTTAAAATGATTTAGTGAACGATCCAAACAGTGTGTTAATATCAATGAAACCATTAGTAATCTTTATGGTAGGTAATCCCAATCTGTCCCCAAGATTACTAACAAACAAAAGAATGACTAAGAAGGGCCGAAAACTTATCAGGCCGTGTAAATAGCCCCGTGAATGAGCTATGGGATTTTTCTCAGTCGTGCCAAGCATCAAAAAGCTTCCCGAAGCCAACCTTTACCCCCTTTCTAAAGCTTTGGGCACTCCCAGAGTACCTTAGTGTAGTTCTATCAGGCCGACAAGGTGTGCCGCCCGACACCTGCTCTCCCCGCCCCAGTTGGAAAACATCGGCTCAATTGAAGTCTTTAACCAACCTTGGAGGGCCCTGGTTATGACAAGCACGCATGTTTGCTGCACAGGTCGTACACAAGTTCCTCCCAACCAGCCATACTTTTGTTCCTCACAAAACAAAGACAACATACCGACACCGAAACAAGGTGAGCCTTGTACAAGACTTGAATGAAAAGTAGTAGCAAGTGTGCTTACAGAGGACGAGTGACCAATGTACAAGGGGGGGAGATTGAGTCTATACACATTTGGAAAAGTGTTTTTATCTTTGAGCAATTAACTTCATTCAAATTTATTGTTGAATCAAAACAGTATTTATATTGTAATTGTTGCCCACAATTATTATTATTATTGTTCAACAATCATGTAGGAGTCTAGGGCAAAATTTATTAAAAGTTGTATAGGCCTACTGTGCAAAAATATACAAATTTAATTTAAAAATCGGTTTAATTAAATGCTTAGGAACTCGAGGTATCATAATAGTTATTGATTTATAAACTTGGCATTGATCTTATTTTTAACCAAAGAAGAGAGTGATGCAGATTCCTTGTTGTTTTTTTAGGATGATTTATAAAAATAAAGTGCAATTTCACCTAAAGCTAATCTAGTTCCACCACCAATAATTTGATAATGCAACAATTATTTGATAAAATTTAAGCTATGGTTAATAATAGCAACGTCTGCATAGCAAGTTAAGCACTTGTCTTTCAAGATAGAAAAACAACTATACAATAGGCCAAAAATCAATAATGGACTAACCTCTTCTGCGAATTCGAAATCACCTTCGAACTTCCTTTTTCTTTTAGCCTCGCCCGCCGCGGCTAAAAAGCCCACCAGCACAACAATCCACCAAATTTTCATGGGTGATGTCGATTTGGAAGTGTCACTTCAAAGGAATAAAAGGGAACACTCTTAATAGCTCAACAATCCTCCAAAAAGTATTTAGTTTGTGAAATTTTATCGCACAATCTTAATGTAGGCTTCAAAGCCTCGAAACAACCACCACAAAACAATACCACGTACTGAACAAATAGTATACACTGACACTAGAATGAAAGTCTTTCGTCTCTCTACGAGATGCTCCACTCGCTTGACATTGGGTAAAGCTTCTGATCTATCTCAATAGGTGCCGGTAGTGGACATGAGCGGCGGAGGAAACGGAACCACTCCACAGAAAATCAATGCTGACATGAAAGATCATCACGCAGACGCGGGAAACCAATTACAATTGTTTCCTCTACTGCACTGACTTGCTGCAGCGGATATTCTACGTATAAAATAATCGTGTAGAACATTTCAATTTTAAAACCAAAATGCAATTATGTTACACAATGAAACTTAATTGACTGACAATGCTGAACCCGATAACTCTTGTAAGACTTATTTTCCTGATCCTGGTATAAAGAACAGAAACGACAGTCACAAACTTTAGTAAAACTACTTTCAAGTAATGTTATAAACATATTAAACTTTTGATAGATATGATCAATATCTATAAAATAACTTAAAAGTTAAGTAAAATGTTATCGATAGTGACCCCCTTCACTCCCCCCACACCAAAACATAAAGAAAAAAACTACGCTTCAATGGCCGAATAGTCTAAGGCGTCACTCTCGTATTAAAAGCCGGTACACACAGAATGCTAAGCTAAGCTAACCTATGCTGTGCTGTGCTAAGATTTGGTCAGTTTGGTTTCACACTCATTGCTGAGCTAAGCTATACCTTGATTTGGTTTGAAGGCCAATAGAGAAAATTCAAACATATTTCTTCGCGGCAAACAGTGATAGCATTTTACCATATTATTTGTGTTATTTTAAATGTATTGACATTATCTATCAAAAGTGGCAACTGCAGATAATATGACTTGATGTATGGATATATTAAAATTGTTTTAGTAACTTTAGTAGCTAACTTCTACTATTCTTCCTACAAAAATCATCCTATAAGCAATGGTTCCTCTTTTCCCTCCCGGATTAACTGTGGTTTCTTTCTGATCTGCTCCAGTAAAGTTTAGCTATGGCGTTCTCCAAAATGTCTTGTTTGAGTTCAGATTATAGTAATGTGGAAGAGAAGATGTTGCACTTAGCAATTGTTTTGGGAGATGATGAAATCTTAAGAGGTGGGGGTTTGACTTGTTCAATCAACGCTTCTATTTTAATATAAAAACATTTATTACACATAAAACGTAAATAGAATATTACTTAAATACACGCGAAAAAAAATTAAAACAAAGCTTCAACCCTTCTTTGGTTACTTTCACCAACCACTGCGTCTGTTCAGCATGGATCCCAAGCTGCATTGCGCATGCGCAACGAAATATGGTTCAAGATGGGAGATCAAAAAATTGCCCGGCCAGCAATCGGAAAAAACATAGCACGGCGTAGTAAGGCATAGCTTAGCTGTGTAAACCAACCCATTTAAATATATGGTCAGCTATTTTTCTAAACAGTTAGCAGAGCAAATCTTTAGAAAAATAGTGGACCATATATTTAAATGTGTCGGTTCAAACAGAAAGCTAAGCTTAACTATGCCTCACTACGCCGCGTTATGTTTTTTCCGATTGCTGGCCGAGCAATTTTTCCATCTCCAATCTTGAGCCATCTTACGTCACGCATGCGCATAACGCAGCTTGTGCTTCGTGTTGAACAAACGCAGTGCTAGTTTGGTGAAAATAACCAAAAAAGTGTTGAAGTTTTGTTTTAAGTTGGTTTCGCGTGTATTTAAGTAATATTCTATTTGAGTTTTATATTTAATAAACGTTTTTATATTAAAATGGAAGCGTTAATTGAACAACCTTTTAAAGTTTCTTCATCTTCCAAACAGGTGCTAACAGCAGCATCTTTTCTTCCTCAGTACTATCACCTGAACTCAAGACATTTTTGAGAACTCCATCCTAACTAAACTTCACTGGAGCAGACTAGAAAGAAACAACACTGAATTCGGGAGGGAAAAGAGGAACCATTGCTTAGTTTAGCTTAGCATTATTATTATTATTATTAGCACCGCGTCTTATTTACTACCCGTTCGGTTTGTACGCACTTACGCTAATGTGTAATAGTAGTGTGATTGTGAGATGAAATGGAGGACCTACAGTTTCACGTAGAATCCGAACCATGGTGGAGGCCTTGCGTTCCACACATTCACAAGTTGTAATTAATACATGTCTTGTCAGAGGTGAAGGAAGGGTTTGGCAATCAGATAAATTTGTGCCAGGACCGAGGATTGAACCCCGGATCCCCAGCACAGAAGTCCGACACCTTACCCATAGACCGGTACTCCATTAGTATAAATGTGTAGATAGGCCGCACGGTTAGAAAGACGCAGTGGAACAATATTAAACTTTTTTTTTTTTTTTCAAATTAATCGTTGTTGATGGAAGGTAGGGAAGAATCTCAGCTGTAAATTTTCGATGTGTATATATATATATATATTTATATACATATATATATATATANATATATAAAGTGTATCTATGATAGATTGAAAACAATTTTACACTTTGGAAATTCATTAACTAAAATCTAAACCTTTTTTATAAATATCTAGCCTTCGAACAGTAAAAAAATAAATCAAATAAAATGTATTTATTCGAAAACGATTATTTAAAATTCATAAAGTTGAGCCGCACCTAGCACATGTAATTGTACAGTCCTATATTGTCTACATCTTGCATTAATAGGGTAAGCTTGCATCAAAGCCGTGGCCACATTTTTGGGGGTGGAATAGGGGCAAATTAAATGAGAAGGTCCCATCCACAGTTTCCTCAACAGAACTTATCCCTAGTTACCAGTATTTTCATGTAACTATGATATTGTTATAGGTACGGCTACTCTTCTCGTAGCCTTGACTCACCGACAAACGAGTTTGATGATTTTATTACTTTTATTTGCACCGCGTCTTACTACCCGTTCGTTTTTATGACAATTGTTTATAACTATAAGTAGAGAAGAAGCAGGAGTTTCAGGGCGCAAAGGGGTAATCGGTGGTGGGAGGTAATACCTTGTAGACGCGGGAAGGTGCGCGGGTATCGTTCCCCCGGTGGTGGGGGTATGATTTTGTAGTATATCAGAATACTAGGGCGGTGAGGGGAATCTACTTTGTAGGCAAGAGGTAACCCCCCCTGGTGGTGCATGAGAATACTG